>VKOC01005114.1:0-25604 GCA_009364415.1 Spea multiplicata | reverse complement strand
GTCATGAGCCACAGTGTGTTTTGTTATGTGTCTTATTTTGGACTTATGTGTTTTTCACAATATACTTTAAAATGCAGGGTTTGTCCCTATTCTGAGCAAAAAAATATTAGGGCCAGAACTCTGTCCGGAAATGTTTCAGTATTTGTTTTCGGGCAACTTATTTAGTTATTTTGGGAACAAAATTTTTTGCCTGGTGCCCACATTACCCATTTACTCTCATGCTCTGATTCTCGCACTCTCCGCCTTCTCTGCTGACTACTTCCACTTCTGTATCTTCTTCTTCAACTTCTTTCTCCCTTCTCAATTATATCTTCCTTAATCTGGTATATTATTTCTTCGTCCACATCTCTGTGGACATTAGCCTCTAGGGGTGTTTTGTGGTTTCTTACCGTTTAACTTCCTCAGAGAGCTGAGAGAGGTAGTCCTAACTGCACACATGAACTTGGGGTTATCAGTCATGGGTGTGTCAGTTTTCGGCATCAGGAGCATCTGAAGACACACTGTCCATATTGGGTTATTCATTTAAAGCAGAAGCTGTCTGGAGATCACCCGATATGGCTATAGAAGTACAGTATTCCTAGGTGTTGTGGATTGAGTGTCCCCAGGATCACTAGTTAGTGGAAGAGGCAGGTTTTGCTCCCATTTTCAGACATTGCTGTTGTCATATGCAGGCTCCTTCTCCATGTGACCCTTCCTGAGGAACTCTTCAAAAGTTCCCTGCCCACAAAGAACTTTCTGTTACAAAATTATATTCATTAACATAATTGTATCCATCTATTGAACCTGCCCATAGATTGTGGTTTGTTTGACAATAGGAGTGATTGTTTGTGATATTTTGCCTAAACTCAGGCTGACAAAGCCACCATTATCTAATTGATTTCTAGTCTTGACGTTTTATCCCTGTCTCCTCACCTCGCCTTGCAGAGTCTGCCTGAACTCACTCATATAAAGTGGGTTTGAGATATGTGTATTTTGCTTATTAAAATATTCTAAATGTAACCACCATTACTTCATGGTGCAGTTATAAACAGGATAACTTCTGTCATCCTTGGCCAAGGAGAAGCTGATGAGGATGATGTGATTTCAGTGTACTTTGCAAGATATTTTCAGAGATCAGACACAGCGTTGTACTCGCTTTACCAAGGAGGGACGAACTGATAACAAATAGTGATAAAGTCCATCTATGTAGTCAGGCTGTGACATTTGCCTCCATTATATCATGTTTCCTGGCTGACTAGCTCACTGTTCTGCAGCTGTCAAGTCTGAGGTAAGAACAGGACTACTATTGTCTGATTATTGCTTCTCAATCTAGTCCTCTTCTCCTCTTCTGGCATTATTGAAATGAGTTGCACAGGAAAAATGTCTGCTTAATACTTTCCAAACAGGACAAAAAAAAACACATATAGGGAAAAGTTTTAGTTTAACAGAAAATCAACGATAATTATATATTCACATAATAAAAAGCCACTTAAAGTGAACCTGAATACAGATAGTTTACAGCCGTAGCAATTTACAATCTGACCATTTGTTTCTCAAATACCTTTGGGGCTTTATGATATTGGTGCAACAATACCCGTATGACTGTACTAAATTAAGAAATAAAGAGGGATTCATAATTAAATTGCTCTAACAACTATGTTACTAGAGCATATCCGAATGCATTTCAAATGGCCAAAGAGGGACACTTGCATTAGGTCTGTGATTAAAGTTCAGGGACATTGGTTTACAAGGGTGTGTTATGTGACTGTGAACCTTTTTTGAGTAAGGTATATGTAAGACGGATATTTTTTTTAACAGTTTAATTTAAAAACAATTCCTGTTGTTCCCTACTGATCCTACAGAGACCATTGGCTAAGGTATTTCCTTTTGGGTTAATACCCTATACCCCCAAATCTCAGCTAGCGTTTAATGAGTTTTTTTCTTTTTTATACTATACCATGTAGAAAGCTTACTTATATGTCTGTTTTCTGTTCATGAACTAAGTGCTGTCTTCAGGGCTACACAGTCTGCATTTGAAGATGAGATTTGTCAAAACTAATGGTTGGGATTTGTAAGGATATCTACTGCTTTTTTACTGACCTCTAAATACATTTACAGTATATGCAGTGTTTTATGCACTTGGCAGAGACAAACACTCTATGTCAAGGAGGTCAAACTCAGGGCATTGATAGCGGCAAACAGACCTCTGTATATCCCTACTTGAACATGTGATTTTACAGTTCTCAAATATTTAGACTGAGCTTCCTCCATAGAAACTTAAGTGTGCCACCCTTGCTTAAGATGTTTTGGGCTTCCACCTTCATTAATCCATCATTAGTTGACTGATACAGTCCAAAACATCTGGTGAGCCACTCCTTATATTGGGCCAGGAAATGCTGGTTATCATGCATTCAAGTCCTATGGTGCTCTATAAAAAAAACCTTAAGTGGGTCAAGGTTCCTTTGTCATGGGTCTAGAGAGGCTGAATTACCAACATATTTCTGTTTTCTGCATACTTGGCCAAGCATTTCCAAGTGTTAACAAAAAAAATGGTGTATATATATCTGTAAGAGAAGAGCTGTTATAGTGCTTTCCTCCTTATGTTACAGCTTCAGTGAATCTTAACAAGCACATTACAAGCAAATGCTTGTAATTCTTAGTAGTTTTTTTTCTGGCCCAAGAAATAACAATCTTTTGTAGCTTTCTGAAACAGAAAATTATAGTTCCAAGAAACCAATTGTTTAACCTGGTATAGTATTATTACTTTATGTCTAAGGCAAAACTTTGGCTCCGTCTCCATTACATTTTCATTTCTTTAATTGTGCTTCTTTCAACCACTTTTTGTTTTTCAAAAGAGTCTCTTACAATGTGGCTCCCCATTCTGGTAGCAGTGTTGGTTCTAATCTTCTGGTACAGATGGCACAGACAGAGCCAGATACTTGAGAATTTATCAGATAAATATGTACTGATTACTGGATGTGATTCTGGATTTGGGAACCTATTGGCAAAGCAGTTGGACCGGCGAGGACTACTAGTACTGGCAGCTTGTCTGACAGAGAAAGGGGCTGAGGATCTGAAGAAAGAGACATCCCGCAGACTTCAGACAGTCATCGTTGATGTGACAGACAGCCAGAGTGTCAGTTCTGCTGTCAAGTGGGTCACTAGTGTTGTTGGTGATAAAGGTTAGACATTAATTGATCTTTAACAAATGTATTATTTATTAATTGAGCCTATAGCAGAGATATGCATTAATAAATCTATGCTTTGGCTGTACTAGAACATGCTACAACATTTGTCTTTATGCCTTTAATCTGTACCGTACCCGTAACATTTACCTTAAGTATCAAATGTCAAACTGGCCCAATGACTTTCTAAGATTCAAAGGCATGAGTCGTAGCAGAGTTCCTGTGAAATGCAACAGTCCATCTTACTGCCTTTCCAATGCATCCAGATCATACCCAAAAAACTTTCTAAATGAGCTGAGCATGAGCCTCTTAAAATATCAACCCTTTAATAGCCCATGTGAATAGTGAAGAGATCCACAACCCCTGTTAAGATAAGGTTCTAATTTTCATCTTTAATCTCAAACTTACAGGTTCCCTTGGTTTTGGTTTAAATTATTTTGTTGAATACCGAGCACTTGTAATTAGGTTGCTGATACCTTTTGTTTACCACGTGTTATGGACTCTCTATAATATAGATCCAGTATAGATTTATGCATATTGGCACAGTTAAGATTTTCTTTATATATATTATGATTTCATAATAATTCAGGATTTGCTATTTTATTTATTGTGGGGTTCTGTAGCAGCATGTCACCAGTCGCAATGCCTATTTAAGCGTCTTGTCATCTTTCTTTTTTAGGACTGTGGGGACTGGTGAATAATGCTGGTGTTTCTCTCCCAACTGCACCAAATGAATGGCTGACTAAGGAGGATTTTTTTAAAATCTTGAATGTTAACTTATTAGGCGTTATTGATGTCAGTCTCAAAATGCTACCCCTCATTAAAAAAGCTAAAGGACGTTTAGTCAATGTAGCGAGTGTTGCCGGAAGGCTGACTTTCTGCGGGGGAGGATACTGCATGTCCAAATATGGAGTGGAATCATTCTCCGACAGACTTCGGTAAGCGAACGCTGATACAAATCTCAGCTATTTGGACTTTGTATTCCTATTTAGTCCTTTAACATTATTATTTGACAAATCCGCTATGATGCGTTTCACCCTGCGTGATTTCAGCCTATAGATAAAATTAGAAATTTGTATAGAACAATTATTTTGCTCTTCTCTCTAATTTCCAAGATTTTTTTTAAATATCTACCTTTGCTGTTTTATGGCGATCCACATTATTACATCCTACTTACCTCCTTTAAGGGGAATGGTTCAATCAGAAATGTATGTAGACCTAAGGCAAAGAGAGAAAGCATCCCTGCTAACAGACAGGTTCCAATTCACAAGCAGCAGAGTTCGGTACCTCCTGTGGCAAAAGTCTCTATCTATTTTCCCTATGGCCTTCATGCAGCTTTACAAAGCATACCTCTGTTAGTAATGTTAGATTACCATTGCATTAACCTGTCTTTTGCACGTAGAACATGATATTAACCACCCTGTACATGACCACCTTTTCTTTTTAAAAATCTGTAACATTATTATTAGTCTACACCTCTGATGTTAAAGAATTATCCTGTTTTAGTAAACATGTTGTTTTGGGGATTTTGGTGACAATAATACTGTATGTAGCAAACATTGTGCCTTTTGTACACTGTACCTATACTAGCTTTTAAAAACTGAAGGGTTATCTTCTTGAATTTCCAGATGAATTAATACATTAATCATGATACTGGCATGTTACAGGGTTGAAATGATTCCATTTGGTGTGAAGGTATCTATTGTGGAGCCTGGCTTCTTTAAAACACAGGTGACAGATGCAAATCTACAAAAGGAAAATTTGCGAAAAATCTGGGCGCGTCTTCCAGAGGAAACCCGAAAAAGTTATGGTCAAGAGTACTTTGACAAATGTAGGTGTTTTTTAAGATATATAACTAGGCATTTTGATAATGATATCTGTAATTAACATAGGAAATTACCTTTTAACATAGTTTTGGATTGTGATGTAATTTCTTGTTTGCTCTTACCTTCTGTCAAGGTATTCTGGTGAATAAGGTATAGTGATCATTGGGTTTTTTTCCAGGACCAAGATAAATTTAAGGTGCATACCACAACAGCCAGTCCTATTTTAAAGATCAAAAACAACATGGGTTTACTTCAGGAAGATCATGCCAAACTAATCTTAATAATTGATCATTGCTGGTGCAGTAAACTTTGCGTATCTAGATTTCAGATAGGCGTTTCACACTGTCCTACATAGATGGCTTATTGATAACTTTCAATCTTTGAGTCTGGATCACAATGTTGTTGAAGGGATTAGACAGTGGCTGAGTGACAAACAGAGGGTGTATATTCAGAGCAAGGTCTTGTTACCAGTGGGGTACCTCAGGGATCTGTACTTGGTCCCATTAGTGAGGTAGGCTCTTTTTGCTGATGACACAAAAATTTGCAACAGGGTTGATGTTTCTTGGAGTAAAAACCCAAATGGCAAATTAATAAGATAAACTGGAAAAATAGTCAGGGCTGTGGCAACTAATGTTTAATGCGGATAAGTGCAAGATAATACACATAAGGTATAAAAAGGGCAGAGTATAGAAAATGTGATGCAGTCCTAACATCAACATCTGAGGAAAGGGACTTTGAGGTAATTATTAGGACTTAAGGGTAGGTAGACAATGTGATAGAGCAGCAGGAAATGCTAGCAGAATGTTGTTGGAGAAAGTTCAAAAATGGTTCACGGCTTGCAGGATAAAACTTAGCAGGAAAGGTTAAAGGATCTTAAGATATATAGCCTGGAAGACATGACAGGGGGATATGATAGAGACATTTAAATGTTTAAAGGGAATCAACATGATAAAAGAAGAGAATGTGATTAAAATAAGAAATACCACCACAACAAGAGGACGTAGTCTTAAGCTAGAGGGACAGTGGTTTAAAAGTAATATCAGGAAATATTACTTTAGTGAAAGGGTAGTGGATCCATAGAATAGCTTTCCAACAAAAGCGGTAGAGATTAATACAGTGAAGGCGTTTAAACAAGCATGGTATCGGCATAAGGCTAGGAAAATATTCAGAGGTTGGGAAGACTAGATGGGTCGAATGGTTCTTATATGCCATCACTTTCTATGTTTCTATTAATGCTCTGGGAGCCTATGTGAAAAGAATGCATTATACTGGGCCCTGAGAAAGGCCACAGATACTGTTTTATTCTCATGTTAATCTTTAATGCCAGTATCTAAGAAACACAGACACTAGAATTGCAATAATTAAAATAACTCTGCTTTTTTCACATCTAGATTGCAACACCGTTGAAATCATTCTGTCAATGTCCAGTGCAAAGCTGTCCTTGGTCACAGACTGCATGGAGCATGCGCTGACCGCAGTGTATCCCTGGACCCGTTACTCTGCAGGCCTGGATGCCAAGATCCTGTATCTACCCCTGTCGTACTTACCTACTGCAATAGCAGATTTTGTCATGAATTTTGCTTACCCTAAACCATCACAAAGTGTATAACAGCTTCCTGTGTCTTAAAACCACCTCAGTTATGTGTTACAGCCAACAAAAACCTATACACATTTTTGAGAATAGCTGAGAAATTCCACCATTGTTAACTGTTTCTAGGTTACAGAGTAAATAAAAACTAAAAAGTTAATTTAAAATGATTGCTTGGCAGCAAAAATAATAGGTATGTCAACAGATAACCATTACATTTATCATCATGATTTATAGCACACTTGAAAGATTTGCGGTCTAATCTCCTATCCTCTTCTTTGACTATCGTGACATTGTTTTTTTTACAAATAAAGAACAAAAATGTGTCTTTTACAAACACCACAAGGCAACAGGTTTCAGACATAATATTATATATTATATTTTTGTAAAAAACTCACATGATATGACCATCATATTGTATTAATAGCTCATAAATCCTAGTTTAGGCTGGCCCAACACGTGTTGAATATTGGTCATTGTGACAGAAACCTTTAAATAAATAACAGAATTAAAGTATAAAAGTAACAACTAGGACAAGAGGGTAAAAAATGTAGGTGTAATATGTCTAGGTATAGTTTGAGAATGTATAGCTTCTGTGAGGAAAAAAATGGATTTGTTGTTTCTGTATACCAGAAAATTATAATTTCAATTACACACAATGAAGAGACCTCTGATCTTCCGAAAGTTTTTGTGGCTTTACATCTTATTCAACACTGACCCAATAAAAGAAAACCACTTAAGGTTCCTTTTAAAGGGTTAACTCAACTGCCAATTTCAATTGTAGGCAATTTCCATGCACTTATGCAATTTTATATTGAATAAACCCTATAGGCTCCAGGGTTTTGTTTTTTTGGGGTTTTTTTTAACTTTCATGGCCAAGGCTTTTTCTTTTATAGTACCCACACAAGCAGGGGCGTAACTAGAAGCCTCAGGGCCCGGTGCGAGAAAACAATTTCTTTTCAACAAATTACATATTGAATCCTATCTGTCAACTTTTGCAACTTACTTTATCTTCAACAATGCAACATTCAGGATAGGAAAAAGCCACACGTCACAGCCATTGATGGTGTGGTTCTGCAAATATAAAGGACAGCCATCAATCTGCATTGTTTATTAAGCATCCCTCCCTTCAATAAAAAAAACAAGATTTGTAAACAACTGTTTTGAGAGGGTTAACTACAAATAACACACAATTCATCCACATATTAATTCATTGTCACTCTTTATTTCAATATGCTTACTACCCCCCTTCTTTGTGTCCTCCCTTGGACCCCTTCTCACACTATCTACCCCCCTTCTCACACTATCTGCCCAATCTATCTTCTCAAACTATCTACTATCTACCACTTCTCACACTATCTACCC
The DNA here is from genome assembly GCA_009364415.1 of Spea multiplicata. Taxonomy (NCBI): domain Eukaryota; kingdom Metazoa; phylum Chordata; class Amphibia; order Anura; family Pelobatidae; genus Spea; species Spea multiplicata. The sequence goes on along the minus strand of VKOC01005114.1, from coordinate 17,661 downwards.
CTCTCTTCCCTTCTCACACTATCTACCCCTCCCCCTTCTCACACTATCTACCCCCTCTCACACATCACCCCCTCTCCCCCCCTTTTCAGGCTATCCCCCCTCCCTACCCCCCCCTTCTCAAGCTATCTACCCTCTCCTTACCCCTTTCCCTTCTCACTATCTGCCCTCTCCTTACACCCTTTGTAGTTCACTTACAGTGCTAAAATCCTGTGGTGGGAGCACGAGGCCTCTGTCTCGCCGCTCTGCCGCGGTGCGCTCGGCCGAACTGCTGAGCGTTAAGCTCTGGCACAGAGAAAGGCGCCTCACGCTCCCACCACTGCAGTCGGGGCAGTGCTGAGGCCGGCAGGGTGCAGAGGAGACAGAAGGACGCCGAGCGGTTGCAAAAAACATTACACTAACATATTTGTAAAAAGTGCAAAATATGAAACAATAGATGGTCATTCATATACATACAGATTCTTTACTTCCATCTCAAAAATTCCAGCTAAATGGCCAAGTGTGGTGTCCACTGATGTCTGCAACAGGGATTTCCAGTGTCCGCCACTTGGACAACCGGAAGAAAAAGAACCCAGCCGTTTCTGTAAACTGCGCGCTGGAAAGGTAGAATAAGGAATTAGGATGTCAATTGTGTTTTTCATGAGGATGAGTTTAGTAAACCTCTCCTGCATTTGTTCTTTTGTTGTGATTACTAGAGGAGTAACAGGTACTTTTAATAAGCAATACATAACTGCTTCTCTTTTTTTATGGTGAGCCCAGTTTATTTCCCTCCATATTTTGTTGTACAGTATGTGTGTTTGCAGGTCCTGGGGGTTTGGTTAATAATGCTGGAATTGCTATTCTTGTGGCCCCTAATGGAAGGTTCACAAAGGAAGTTGTCTGCCTAGTTACACAATCATTGAAAGCTTACCTTACATGTTCACTTAATCATAAACCTACAACTGATTGTACGTTACACCATTCTCTGTAGAAATTCCACTTGTAAAGAATGTGGAATGGCAGGTTTTACATGTCAATGGTTTTGGAAACATTCAGAATAATGTGGGGGGGGGGTTCTGCCAGCAGCTACCTGTGTGTGTGTCTTTATTGCTAAACTGAGTAGTCTCATAGAGGAACAGTATTTATACTATATGGACAAAAATTTTGGAGCACATATTCATTACACCAACAGGGAATTTTATGACATCGCATTCCAATTACATACAGATTAAGATGTAGTTGGTCTTTCCACAAGAGTGTTTCTGTGGGTGTTTTTGCCCATTCAACCAGTATAGCATTTGTTAGGTCAGGCAGCGATATTGGTTGAGAAGGCCTGCTTGCAATGTCTGTACCAGTTCATCTCAAAGGTGTTTGATGGGGTTGAGGTCAGGGCTCTGTGTGACCCAAACTCATCCAATCATGCTTTTACAGATCTTGCTTTGTGCACTGGGGCACAGTCATGCTGGAATAGAAAGGGCCTTCCTCAAACTGTCCCCACAAATTTGGCAGCATAGCATTGTCCAAAATGTCTTGGTATTCAGTGGGCATTCCTACTGCTTTCGATGGGGACGATGGGGATATAGCTTGTTGTCATGGAAACACAAATTTCTAAAGAAAGAATGCTTCATGTATTTTCATGAACATTCTCTTAGTTGCCGAGTCTAAAAGAAGTGGGTACCGCATTTTACTACCCTTGTCTCTGGATGTAAATATGTTTGAACAGTGGTTATTATTTTTGTGTTCCATGTGGTTAAAATATCCTTTCCTTACATAGAAGTAAATTATACTTCTTAAAGTTATAGAAGGCTATATCTGTAAACCAATACATCTAAAATCATTTGGTTAATAAATTAAGGGGTGACACAAATCACTTGACTCTTGACAATACATATGCAGAAATTATGTTTTTTAACATTCCAGAAATAAGGAAAATAAAATAACGAAGGGTACAGGGGACTGAAAGAAACACTACAAGTGTAACAAAAATCTGTATACAGGTACACTGTGCACAAGTATGATAATCAAGTTAATCTAACATGTGGAACATGGTACATTTATGTATAGTTTAACATAGCTTTTAGTCTTGTGGAACTTAATAAGGGGCTGGACTAACTATGGGGCACACAAGCTTAATGGCTGGTGGGCCTGATGGTCCATTTTTACATAGAAAAAACTAAGTAGTCAATAACAACAGACTTGCGTGTTTTAACTGACTTTGCCTATGTTTGTTCACAGGCCGACCATGAACTTTGTTCCTGAAGGAGGTAAAGTGATTTAGATACATTGAGGGGAGAATAATAAATATCTTAAAATATGTCTTGTTCTGTAAAGAATGGCTTAGAGTATGATAGATGAGTTTTGTTATTTTTTCCTTTTTATGTGAATTTTACAATTTAGAATTTCTGAGCTTCATGCCAGAAATGTACCAGCTCCCAACTGGTGAAATCAAAACAACTGGAAAGAACATGAACAGGTGCCACAATGCTTCAAATTAATGTGTGTAATGTGTAGCAAGAAATCCAATTGAATTACCTTGATGTGTATACTTTTCGGTTCCCTTTAAAAATACTTACATTTATCATTTCAAAATCTTTGCATAATCCCTATTGTAAAAAAAATTCAGTTCAAGGTGATGTCTGATGAACAACGCCAACAATATCAAAATTGCCTACAATGGCAGCCTCCTGGCAGCAATATATCCCTCTCTCGCTCTCTCTCAATGCGTTTCACCGCTCAACTGATGAGATGAATCAGGATTTTTTTCGCAGCTTGCCCAAAGATATAATGTAGACCACTTCCTTACAGCTCAACAAATCCAGAGTGCTGCCAATTAGGAAAAGTATTATTTATTCATTTACACCAGTGGTGTGTGTTTGCTTTTCTTGTGTTTTTGGTAAAATTATTGTTGATAGAGCCTCAGTGAACTAAGAAATTTTGAACAACCTGCAAAACAAATAAATTATGTTTTAGGACTTTCCATATGGAAAAATAATATATTAAATTATTTTAGTACATAAAAATGTTAATAATAACCGTTATTAGATCATTTCCAATAATGTTGCATTCATTGTTTGCCATTGCACTATAGCAAACCGTCATCAAATGGAATTACCAGTGCATAGTTATTAATTTAATTCATTACTCAGTGACAATACATAATATTATGTATTAATAATTTTAATTGAAGAGATATGAGCTGTTATTATAGGTAATTAAAGGTGATGTTTAGCATGTTTGTACCTTAATGCTCCATTAGAACCATCATTTCTAGTGCTGATTGTCCAGCTTTTCTTTAATCGTGTGAAATGTTGCTAATTTTTTGTTTTTTTATTTTTTTATTTTTCTTCATTGCAAGCTAATGCCTTTTTGTATGCTGGGCCTATAAATACACCACTTTCCACTAAATACTCAATTTTCTTTTATACAGCTTTTTCTTTATTGAACTTTATTTACATGGAAAAATGTACTTTAGTGACACCTTCTGGTGCATTTGAAAATAATCTATCTGGCCATCTACAATGTTCAGGCACAAGACTTCAGGTACAGTACAAGGTGCTAAAGAGGAGGGAGCAAAAACTGATTCATCTTGAATTTGAAAAGTCTTTCAACACAAATGCATTACACACAAAAAAACAGTCCATTAGTTCACCACAAAAACACATTTATCAGGAGGAGAAATACACCATTTGGCCAACATTAATAAGCACTGTGCACGTTATATCCGCCTCTTCTATTAGTGAAGTTGTCAGAGAGTCCAATAGTTACTCTACATGAAGTCTTACCATGCCTCACATACCTTCGGCTAAGACAAGTACTTGTAGTTGCATTGTGTGATGAGGAGCTCCTGTTACCTAAGGGAATCTCATCACTGTCAGCCAGAGTGCTAGTGTGCACTATACCACCACTAGGCTGAATATGTATGCCTTTTATGTTTTTTAGGTTGTGCACTCCCCTTTTTCTGTATTGGTTGGTGTGTCTGTGTGTCTGTTACTGTATGTGTATTGTGTTAGAATGTGTGTGTCAGTGTTAGTGTATGGTGTTAGGGTGAGTGTGTGTGTCGGAACATGGAAGTTAGTGGTGATAAAGAGCGTGTTAATGTATGTGTAAGTGTATGGTGTGTTTGTATGCATGTGTATGTTGTTAGAGTGAGTGTGCTATGTTGTTTACAAGATGATCCACTTATAATCCCCATGAAACAATCTGGCATGGCACATAAGCTGCTCAGGGCACTAAAACACAACTGTGAATGTTGAGAAGACATTGTGGGTACACAAGGTACCATCCCCAAAATGGTATCATTACAAACACACAGGCGCTGACAGGGGACTTGTTTAACTATCTTAAGGATTATGCTATTCTAAATGTATATAAAAGCTTTCCTGAAACATCCCAAACCTTCTGCAAACCACCATTGGAAACCAAGCAAGGCCCTTGCAAGAATCAAAAGGGTATTTAACCACATTTGGACTTTTGTCACATCTGCAAGCAAGTTTACAAATTCATATTTTATATTATTATGCATGTTTTTCCAAACAAATTAGTATTTTGGGGACATTGTTACTTTTTAGCACATTTTGTTTGCATTGAGCCATTTTTATACATAGGACTTCCTTTTGACACTATTTTATATGTATAGTCCATCATTTGGTATGAATAATATATCAAATACAGAAAAGTATTTAAAGAACATATTTTCATCAACAATTTAAGTCCCTTTACTGACACGGAATTGCATATTTTTTATGTTTAAAGGGCTAATATGCTTCCTGACATACCAAGCTAGTATGATTATTTTTAAAACTATTAGGTTGGATGGCAGCGGCAGTTTTTTATTTTAGATTTCTAGGGGGTTTTTTGCGAGCCCCAGGTCATGCTCTTCGGTCGTCTACTGTCGTGTGTTCATCAATCTTGAAGAAAGATGCTGCAGTGATCCAAACTGTGAATGCCACAGTGGAGCCATGTCCACAATCTTCGTCTTCTGGGGCATGCACTGCCCAAAAGGATATGCATCCCTTTCCTTCCCACCTAGGCAGGTCCAGATACTAAATACAGATGATAATCCAAACTAAAGTAAACAAAAGAATTAATAATTGTCATGTACCGACTTCTAAAACCAACCTTTTGAGCAAAGACTTGATGGAAAAGATGGTCTATGCTGCAAACATTTGGGACACAATTCATTTTTAATTTACTGAGCAACATCATGAAAGAAGAATTAATCCAATGAGCATATCAGATTGTCAGTATAGTACATCATTTATAGGTAAATACCTGCCCATTATCATGTTTGAGAGCAAAATTTAATTGGGCAAGAGCCTGATGATGTCCCTATCTTCCATAGGGACATCAGAGTCCGTAAGTATGTTCTATCCATTAGGGGTAGTTGGTAACTATAATGTACTACTACACTAAATAAATTCCACAATGGAAGGGTGAAATGCCAGACTTTTTTTTTCTTTCAACCATGTGCAATATTTCAATACCAAATTCACCCATTCCAGTGTTCGGTATTGTGCAATTAAAATCAAATGTTGTAATAAATCAATCTTAAGGCGAAACCAACAGTGAATTTAATCTCATTGTACTAAACTTAGAGCATAGTCAGAGAGTAATTATTTGCTAGTAACACTGATTTACAGTGGACATATCATGCTCCGCAAGCTGGAGGGAGGAGACAGTTATACATAATAGTGCAAGTGTGATATATGTTGATTGTGGCACTTTGAATGAGCCTCTCTCCGTTACAGACAAGGTAATATTTTCTGTATCTTCCATGTGACTTTAGCTACTTATGCAAAAGAATGTAGTTCTTTATGTTGAGGTAAAGGTTAAAAAAGAAACATGAGAAAATAGTGATTCTTCGAAAGGTAAGGGCATTTGCAGAGATGTACAGTTTTTCTTCAATAATTATCTTCCTGCTTGCATGGGACCAAAGTTCAGCTTGCATGGAATGGGATATACATGTACTCTTTATTAAGTGTACTTTAGATTTAAGTCTTGCTCTTTTCAGCTTGTAAAAAAAGGAAATGTATGAAGAATACCTTGCTTTATAAAAAAAAAAGGTTGTAGCTATGGGGAATAGAGTTCCAGTAGTACAGACTTCAAGAAGTAGTAAAAGCAACACGGAAAATGAATGCTTGGGATGTGCATAAAGCTGTAATGAGAAATTAACGGTAAATTAAAACAGTGATTAATTCAGTGGCTGACTAGTTATCTGGAGCTATTTTTTAGCCCTTCCATTATGTCAGTATTCTCAGGAAAACAAAATGCTGTATATTACTTATGGATTCTTTTGGGGGGAGGGGGGTATGGGGGTCAGATGTTGAAGTACACAAACTCAAATTGCTTTATTTTACTATGAGACTTTATATATCATTTTAATTGTCACAGTGAAGGAATGGATACATTTTGTTATACATGTGTGAGTTGATCTCATGGTTGTACATGAGGATTTAACTGTTGCAACTAGGATTGTAAAAATTGTCATAATTAGAACTGCTTAAAAGGTATGGAACATGTGTCTGGTATTCCTTTGCAAGGATTTTCACATTTGCTACAAATGGCATGGAAATATCTCATGGTTGTATATGGACCTTTGATTATTGCAACTAAGATTGTAAACTTGACATAATTAGTATTGCACAAAACTATAGAACTTTTGGTTTGTAGGAATTTGACATATTTGATGCAAATGGCATTAGGCCTACATTCTCAATTGGTTGATGTGGGTGAGAACCAATCTCCCCCAGCAGCAGCATCTCATGTAAGCAAACAAGACAGTGGTGGCCGAAAAGATTTTTAAAGAGGTCTCAGCGAGTAGGATAGCAGGTCCCTTACCTCTCGTTCCACAAATTTGAGTCCCCCTCAGCCTGGTACCTTAAGAAGGAGCCTGGCAAACATAAGTGTTGTCTTTTGTGGGAGGTTAATCTTAATTTAAGTGAAGGTTAGGCATATTCCAGATGTGGCTAATGTTGTAATGGGTGCCTTGTTTCTTAGTTCGAGAGATTCAGAGCAACTGCTTCCAAGGCGCCAACGACTGGTCTATCTTGTCCAGAGTTTTGAGGATTGTTGTATGTGCAGTCAGGCAAGCCCTAGAGCAGAGTGTTGAGATTTGGTTGCCTCTGGTGAAACTAACATCACATTTCTGTGACAAGGAAGGTAGACGTTAGGCTACATTATAATACCAGGAAGGGCTAAGGGCTCCAGGTTCATCTGGTGTGACGGCCGAGCAGGACCGGTGCACCTTATCCTTTGTGTTTCAAGCTTTGGAGTGGCATGACGTTACATGGGATTTCATTATATATAAGATAATAAAGGGATGAAAAAGGGGCAGACAACCAGATAAGCATTAACCAGTGTCCTTTTCCTTATGGACATCGGTGATGTTTCAAGTTACATCATTATGTCATTTAACTTCTTCAGTGCATTTAGATTAGTGATCTAGTGTTATGGAACCGAAATATATCTCTCACTAGCAGAGGTCAGTTGGGTGGTCTACAAGTGTCTGATGTCTCCTTTTCGTCAGGGTTAGTGGAGTGGTGAAAACAAAATTCATCTAGGGGCGCTTGTATGGACCGATTATGATTCTCAAATAAAAAGCAAAAAACAAAAAGCACTATTTAATCATTTAATCCCCATAAGGAGAAAGTACCACAAAACAAGAACAGAAATAACCATGGGACAGTACCTTCATGTAATTGGTAAACTGACAAGGGTTAATTGCACTTACACATGGGCATACTATGAACATATGCAATTCAGGTTTTTCTCCAGGGGCCAACACAGTCTCACATGTGTCTGGGATTTTCCTCCTCTGGAGTGTCCTCTGTTCTTTCCCGGAACAGGATATTGCTGCAGAGGAATTTAGATAGACTGGGGGACTGGGCACACAAATGGCAGATGAAATTTTATGTAGATAATTGAAAAGTTATGTACTTTGGGGTAAGGAATGCACAAGCAATTTACACTCTAAATCAGGGGTAGGCAATCTTCGGCTCTCCAGATGTTGTGGACTACATTTCCCTTGATGCTTTGCCAGCAGTATGACTGTAAGAGCATTATGGGAGATGTAGTCCATAACATCAGGAGAGCCGAAGATTGCCTACCCCTGCTCTAAATGGTAGTGAATTAGGGATAACAACAAATTAGAAGGCTAATATGTATTGGTCTATATTAGTCTAATATATATTAGAGTTTCAAAATAAACTTACTTGACTTGAAAACAACATTATATGATTTTTGGGGTTGTAATAAAGGTGAAGGAAGCAAGAAAATCCTTTCATCCTCAAGCAAACAAAAAAGACTTCCTTCTTAAGAAGGTGAACAATTTATCATAAAATGTAGTTATTTTGTGAATACTCATGGACCCATCCAATTATATTCTGAAATAGATAGTGGTATTTGATGGACCATAGTATTTTAAGCTTGCCTATATGTCACTATTTATGTCCATTGCATAGATCCATTTAATGCCAAATGCGTAGCATGATAACATATGATACCACATGTAAAAACCACTTTGCTAACAGCATTTCAGAATATTGTCAATTATGTCTTGTATATGTGCATTACAGTCGGAGAAAACTGCCTCACAATGTGGCTCCTTCTGCTGGTGGTGTTGGCCCTCTTCTTTGTATACAAATTGTACAAAGAAAGACAAATCCTTAACAATCTCCCAGATAAATATGTGCTGATCACTGGATGTGACACTGGCTTTGGAAAATTGCTTGTGAAACAGCTGGACCAGAAAGGAATGCAGGTACTGGCAGCTTGTCTGACGGAGAAAGCAGCTGAGGATCTAAAGAAGGAGACGTCGAGCAGAGTACAAACAACAACACTGGATGTCACTGATACTGAGAGCGTGAGCTCTGCTGCTAAGTGGGTGGCTACTATCGTTGGAGATAAAGGTCAAGTGTGAAATTGTTATTGATTTGAGCAAATTGATGTACTATTGTAAAAATTAGTATGTGAACCACTCATTTTAAGTCTATACATGTCCCATTTGACTCTTTTTTGTTTTACAGATATTCAGGATTATTTTGACTTTTGGTTGTATGCACCCACAAAATACTTCATCACTTGCCACAAATTCAAATGTTACCTTTAATGAAACATCTAATTGACATTTTTGCAGACAGAGAATACCGCAATGCTTCATCACACACATACTATTATGTATTGGTAATATTTGCAGAATGTTGATGAAACTCTTATTGTATTCTTATCTTGTGGTCAGTTTTTTTTCTTTTGGAACATTTTGTGTCTTTTACATCTAATGCAAAACCTTTGAGAATTTTTACTAATCTCTCAAATCAACATCAGCTGATGTCCCAAGATTTTCTTTATAACCGAAAACACAAATCCATATTTTTATTATATATTTAGCTGCCTTCTGAGGCGTAACTCATGGTGATAAAGTGCAAACATATATACGCAGAAAAGTGTGGAGTGCTAAAATAAATATTTTTAAAACTGAATTTAAACGGGGCCTTTAATAAAAAGCACTCCTGAAAATCATACGGCTGTGCCCTTAAGGCGGCACTTCACCTAAACGTCTCTCTGCGTTTTTTTTCCTCCCCTGCTCCGAGCCGTAAAATTACCTGGCTCTGAGTGTTGTGGCTTGTGCCTAATATAGGGTAGGCAGACCCTTCTTTAAAGCAGATAGCAGCTGTAGCACACCAAATGTTTGGAAATCCCAGAATGCAGTAAAATCACATTTATTTTGTAAACTTATGTTAAAATCAACCCAACAAAGTATACAAAGAAAAAAAATGTACTTTCAATGTCCTAGTAGACGTTTAGGTGAAGTGCCGCCTTAAGGGCACAGCCACTTTTTATTAAAGGCTCCGTTTAAATTCAACTACTTATAAAGGGTGAGTTTTAAAAATATTTATTTTACCGCTCCACACTTTTCTGGTGCGAAGGCGCCAGAATATATTTGTTTGCACTTTGTCACTTTGTGGAATAGGGGGTCATTCCACGTGCGTTTTTTGGAGCTGCTATCTACTAAACCTTGCACTACCATCACTACTGTTTTCTTTATTTTTATAACTCATAGTGATGGTGGTGTATGGGAACCTAGCTATTCAAATAAAAAACACAATGCATGTGTATATATGTATAAATGTTACCCTTTTGCCTCAAGCATCAGGGACTATATGATGGGCAATGTATATATACGGGTATATATATATTTACACAATGATCAGCCATAACATATGGCCACCTGCCTAATATTGTGTGGATCCACCATTTACCGCCAAAACAGCCCTGACCTGTAGAGGCATGGACTCCCCTAGACCTCTGATGGTGTGCTGTGTTATCTGGCACCAACACATTAGCAGTAGATCCTTTAAGTTCTGTAAGTTGCGAGGTGGAGCCTCCATGGATGCATCCTGGCGCTATGTGATCTCCAGGTAAAGGACGCACACTACCCCAGTCACCCACGTGATGTAACAGAAAACGTGATTCATCAGACCAGGCCTCCACGGTCGAGTTCTTATGCTCACGTGGCCATTGTAGGCACTTTCAGCAGTAGACAGGGGCCAGCATGGACACCCTGACTAGTCTGCGGCTGCGTAGTCTCATATGCAACAAACTGCGATTCACTGTGTGTTCTGACACCTTTTTATTAGAACCAGCATTAACGTTTTCAGAATTTTGAGCTACAGTAGCTTGGCCAGCCTTCACCCCTCTACGTGCATCAATGAGCCTTGGCCCTCCATGACCATGTTGCCATTTGACTGCTTTTCCTTCCTTGGACCACTTGTGATAGGTACTGATCACTGCAGACCAAGAACACCACACATGAGTCGCAGTCTTGGAGATGTCTTGACCCAGTCATCCAGCCACCACAGTTTGGCACTTGTCAAAGTCACTCAGATCCTTATGCTTGCCCATTTTTCCTGTTTCAAGCACATATCATATGATGTAATGGTACAAATATCAAATCTGCAACTCCATAACTCATTATTCTGGTGTGATGAAAGTTGTAGTCTTCAAAACCTCACCTACTGATCTTTAATTACATATATATATATATGTATAATATATATATATATTAATATATATATATATATTATATAAAAACACATTTACTAACACCTGTACCCCCACTGTAGCTTATGCTGTATGTGTTTTGTGTACTGCCAGTAACCAGCCTCATGCTGATGATTTCCCATTAAGGATGAAACAGCTGTCCATGAGTGGTTATCTGGCTTCTGTACCTCTGTACTGGCTTTGTTTAAAGGCTGTCTAGTACAGAGGATATTTGCTCCAAGGGGTCCATGTATAAATTATATAAAGGCAAAAAAGTGATCATTGTTAATCTAATTTGCAAACTTATTAGGTGGAAGGGAAACAAATAACTACTTTCACGACTTTAGACTGCTTTCTGCATTCCTGTGTTTACTGTTCTGAGATGCGTCTTTCTTATTCTTTAGGTCTTTGGGGCCTGGTGAACAATGCTGGTATTGGGGTTCCATCTGGCCCTTCTGAATGGCTTACAAAAGATGATTTTTTAAAAGTCTTGGAAGTAAACTTGCTGGGGCTTATTGATGTCACAATTAAAATGTTACCCCTAATTCGAAAATCCAAAGGACGTGTAGTAAATGTAGGAAGCCTTGCAGGAAGATTAACAATATGTGGGGGAGGATATGCTGTTTCTAAATATGGAGTGGAATCATTCTCCGACAGCCTCCGGTGAGTATTACTTATTAAATCTGCTGACTTCCTTATACGCATTCTGACAGTACCCCCTTTAATAGTTATATGCTAACCCCGCTATTTTCCTTTATGCCGTTTTTATTAGTTAATATTATATAATTGAGTGGTTATTTTTTATTGTTGAGTGTGTCAGGAGACGTATGGGTAAGAGCTTCATAAGTGAACAACTTCACCTTTTCTGTGTCGTCTACCTAGCCTTGTTGGGTTTGAAAATGAACACAGGTTGTCTTTTACTAACACAATAGTTAACTGGATATGCAATGGCACCCTTCTGAAAAGTTTTACTTAACAAATTGCATAAATTCTGTGAGACTTGACATTAAATTGCAAAATTAAACATGAAATCTTATTGGTAAGGGACACAGACAAGCACCTAATGAGACTTTCTACCCAAATGGCCGTCTAAATATCAATCTCACAATATTTCCATGTAGGCCATGGTTATCATGCTTATATTCTAATGGACCCTCAAAGTCTCTTGTTCACATCCTGAAAAAACACAAGGATATATTATATTACACCATTATTGGCCTTCCTGCATAAACAATTCCTCCCATTACAAAAAGGATAATTAGATCATTAAACTTGTTCGTAAAAAACTTGCTCCTAGATTAATATGTGAAAAGAAGGGTAAGCTGTACCCTCCTACTTAACCAAGGAAAGGGCCACCATATGTAAAGAGCAAGTAGGAGACACACAGAGACATATAATTTCTTTATTCACATTTTTTTACAAAAACAAGAGGAAATGAATGTCGAGCGTCACTCCAATACTGTTAAGTATTTATTTTTTAATCCACATGGTATAAATAATAACACCTCTCGCGTCTATTCGTGTCTACATGGCTTCATTCATTTTTGCCTATATATTAGCACTTATGGATATTTTTTAGTTCTCATATGAACGTGCTGACTTATGTTATATTAAATTTACCTCATGAATATAGTGTATTTTTTGAGCATGTATGTGTTTATTTTAGCCGTGAAATGCTACCATTTGGTGTGAAGGTATCTATTGTGGAACCTGGATTCTTTAATACAGGAATAACAAATCCAAAAACTCAAATGAAAAACATACAGACACTCTGGGAGAGGCTTCCAGAAGAAACTCAGAAGTGTTATGGTGAAGAATATTTCAAAAAGAGTGAGTCTTTAAGTCATTAACTCTGAATCATATAATAACAGTTACCTGTACATTGTCTTTAGTCAAAGGTGATACCTTTTATTGGGACAGCAGAAACTGACAGAGAGATGTCATTCAGTGTTTAAAGGTATCTTCAGAATGCAGTCAATGCAAAACTGTAGTTAGGTATTTTTGAAGAAAAATGTTCTTTGATTATAACATTTTCTGTTGTATCTATATACTTTATTGTGACCAACAGTGATGTAGAAGTCTCACATCAAGTCTTGTTAGTTTTTCTCCTTCTTTAATTTTCACATGGACAGCAGGAGAGGAAGGACCACAAGCAGGTACCAAGAAGAAACCACATCTGGCATAAATACGTCCTCCTCACTTACTTGCATGTGTTTGGTCAGAGCTGGCTCAGCCCCTTCCTCGAGTTTTGTGTTTAAGTTTAGCATATAATTTTCCTTTTATGAAGTACAGTTAAGTGGTGACAAACTTAGCACGCAATGGCTTTTTGTGGGACCTTGTGAATTTTATTTGTGTCTTTGTATGTTATGTTCCTTTAACTATTTCAGTTTCCATGTTCTCATTTTTGTGAAATTTTCTTTCCATCTGTGCCATACTTGTCCTTTCAATGTGGTCCTTCTGTGAATCTGTACCATGTAGTACAAATCTGTCCATTTAACCTGTAGGCATGACATTCCTTTTGCACTGTGCTGAATGCCAGCTAGTATGTGCCCTCATCTGCATACATGACTATGTAGTATAACAGCATGGTGATAAGCGACACATGGAAGGTCATGATGTGGATTTTCTATCTGCTCCTTGACTGTCCTAAAACGAAGTTGGGAATTTTAATTCCACTTTAATCTCCCCACTTCTGAACCTTACTGATAGGGTTTCTGCCCTCATCTATTAGGCATTTCTAGAAGCAGAATGGCATAAAGGGGGTTAAAAGGCATTTCTGGAGGCAGAGTGGCATAAAGGAGGTTAAAAGGCTTATCATGGGGCACTCTGCCCTCCATATAACCCCCCACCCCCGACTTACCACTGCTTCTGACTCCCTGGTGTCGGCAGCGTGTGGAGGCCAGCGTTCATGAAATTAAAGGGGCTGGCATGCACGCGGCCGTGCCTCAGCACTTTGTACAACATCTTAAAAGGCTGAGGCACAGCCATTGGGTGGCGCGGTGCGTGCACGCCAGCCCCTTTAATTTCATTAGGCGCCAGAGGCGGTTTTCCGCTCGCAACCGCTCAGCAGTAGTTTTGAATGTTCTTCCGGCCGCCTGGCCCACTGACCTGCAGCCCCACCAGGAAAGTCCGGCCCTGGTTTCACCCTTCCTCTGCCCCTGCAAAGTGGGACAGAGGAAGTGATAGGCGGGACGGTGGGACAGAGACCCAAAATCGTGACTGTCCCGCCTAAAATGGGACAGTTGGGGGGCATGCTAGAAATATAGAATTTGACAGCATGTAAGAACCATTCAGCCCAACTAATATGTCCATATTTCATGATTTAGAAACGCAAACCTTAATCAGTCCTTGGTGTTGTCTTAGATTCAGGATAGCCATATGCCTATCCCATGTATGTTTATATTATCCCACTGTTTTAGCCTCTACCACTTTTGGGAAGCTGTTTCACATATCTACTACCCTCTAAGTAAACTCAAATTTGCTTACATTACCGCTAAGTCTCTGACCTTCTAGTTTTAGATTATGACTTTTTGTTCTCCTCCTTTGAAATAAACTTTACTTTGTTAAACCCTTTTATGTATGTAAATGTTTCTATCATATCTCTCCTTCAAGCTATACATATTGGGATCCTTTCAGGATGGGATGAATTTTTTTATCTTGCCATGTGTAATGGATGATCATGTTCCAATAAAGAATGGTAGTATTGACATTAGTCTATTTTATATCCACAGATTACCAGGTTGTTGATTCCATTGAGAAAATCTGCAGCACAAACCTTAATCTGGCCACAGACTGTATGGAGCATGCACTAATAGCAGTGTACCCTCGGACTCGTTACACTGCAGGATGGGATGCCAAACTCTTCTTGTTACCTCTATCTTACTTTCCAGCAGTAGTAGCTGATTTTGTTCTTAATCTTGGTCAACTTAAACCAGCCCAGAGTATCTGATTGTCCTATACCTACATTAAATTGTTCTTGTTTGCCAATTACAGGATAAAAACATTTGGTCATATGTGTGAACATTTTATTAACTTGTAATATGATTACAGTAATTATCTAAATGTCATAATATTAACAAAATGAAGAATGAAACGGGAAAATAAAAGATGTGAACTGTACTTGGACCATTTGCCACCAGTCATATTTGGAAAAGTTAGGGTTAAAACAAAATCCTCCATTTTCTCCTCCATTGTGTTTCTTTTCCAAAACTATTAATATATTTTTTTACAATTACCCCTTTTCTCCATAATTGTTTAATCTAGGGCTTGTCTGCTAACAGGTTATTGGTAATATAATTGGGTTGCATGGAAATGAGATGGGGAAAAACTAGGCCAATGAGGTGAGGAAAAGGGGTTCAGAGCACATTACCCTGCACTATCCCCTGCCTTGCACTCAAAGTGATACAAGAATCTCGTGTGTTGATGTAAACAGTCTCCATCCACATGGAGTATGGATGAATCAATCTGTAGATTCATGTAAAGAAGCTGTGAGTTTATTAATCTAGGAAAGCACAAAAGCCCTCCACTTTAGGACAGTCACACCACCAATCTTTGTACCCACTACCCCATATCCCCTAAGCACCTAGGTGATTTTGAGGGATTAACCGAACTAATCGATTGTATGAATATGTCAGTGGTGTAATATGTTGAAGTTGTACGTGCAGTTAACAGTTACTGGATCCATTCAGCTTAACAGGACAGACTAGCTTGAAATAGCACGAGTCCAGGGGGCAGAACTGCAGCCAAGGGGCACATGTAGCAAAGCAACCCAATAATGGTTTGGGTTGTCAAGTGGCTTGACTCTTTCTTTAATACCTTGACTGTCTCTATAGAGAACTGTTTTTGCAGTCAGAGGGGTGTATTCTGACAGCCTGGTCTAACCTCTGACAATAGAAACCTTACTGACAAACACAATGTAACAGCTTGCACAGAGCAGCAAAGGGATGTGCAAGATCTGACTGTATTTGGGCCCATCACAAAAAAGTCTCTTCTAGTGAGACCGAGAAAAGTCTAAAAATAGGGTCCGGAGGATATATATAAATTGAGGATGTCTAGAGTACGGTTGACACTCAGTCGGTATTTTACCAGCACAACCAGCAATCAATGCTTTGAAGCAGGTGCCAGCATAAGTAAAATAATGGCAAAGTATGCCTCACATTTTCTGTGACGACTGTCAAGATGGGTCAGGTAGCCTTAAATAAACTCATTAGCATTCTTAGCAGCATTTCCAAAAATTTGGGTTCAAAGTAGGTCCAATAAATATAACAGGTATTAGCAAATACAGCAAAGACTTTATTTCATTAAATAAAAGAACAAATCTCAGGCTGTTACACCCCCTCATTAAATTAAGTCTTCCTTGCATTAAGTAAAATTTTATTTTATTCAATAAAAGTAAACATCTCAGGAGAACATAATTAATATGTAAATGCCTTTTTTTATTTTAGTGCCTGTAGCAATTTACCTCTACAGACAAGCAAGAGTTATATTATAGTTTATGGGAGCTTCAATTGTAGGTACTGAGTACACTACATGCTCCCCCCTTTCACCTGTAATTTTTTTTCTGCAGCAGGACACTGTCTCACATACTGACCCCTCCCCTCTCCTTACTCCCTTCTCCCACATCTTCCATCAGCATGGTCTCTGTTTCTGCAGAGAGAGATCAGAGGAAACCAAAAAACAACTGAAGAAGGTAAATAAGCAGGTGGGGCAGATAAATGGCAGAGGCAGAGGGCAAAGGGCACAGACAGGACAGAGAGAGGGCAGAAAACCATCCAGGTAATCGAATGGTTCCCATAATCCCACAACCCTGGATCCCTGCCAAAGTAAAAAGAAAAATGATTGCGTGTCTGTAATCAGTCCTGGCTTCTCAGTGGTACTCATGTGTGGGCAAGTGTAGACCCTCCCATGAAATTGGGTCTAGCAGGAGGGAAGATGAAAGTGAAAGTGCAAGGGCTGCATGATGGAGCTAGGCTGACCGTAAGCTAATAAAATATGCCGATTGAAATAGATTAAATAACACAAAATATTCACTTTTCTGCTCACTGATTTCTGGGCCTAGAAAGTTATTCTGGGCCTTAAAGTTTGTCCTACGGAAAGTAAAGTGCCAAGAATCAGGTAATCAAATACAAACCAGGAAAGGCTCTGCCACACCGACACCCAAACACACACACACCAGGACAGGCTCTGCCACACCGACACCCAAACACACACACACACCAGGACAGGCTCTGACACACTGACAAACACATGCACACCAGGACAGGCCCTGTCACACTGACACCCAGACACACACACCATGACATGCTCTGACACCCACCAGATGGGCTAAGCTACAACAATAAAAAAGTATTTTCCACACTGCTTTGTTTTTGACCCCCCTTTTAGTGTTTTTGTCCCCTTTTGTGTAATGGCCCCAGTTGCTACCCTTGTGTATTGGTGCCGCTGCATAGACAAAATGCTGCCCTGTAGTATGGAGGATGTATATCTGACTAGTTTATTCCTTCCATTAGTCTATACATCCCCCATACTGCAGGTCAGCAGAATGTAAAAGCTGTGTCCTGGAAAACATGGCCAATGTAATCACCCTAATGTGCCCACACCCTTGTGTATTGCCCCCACTGCCCAGCCCCCCCTTTAGTATTTGTGTGA
>VKOC01005113.1:0-30246 GCA_009364415.1 Spea multiplicata | reverse complement strand
ATCCCGCACCGAGCGAGAGCGCAGAAATCACTGCCGAGAGACGGCAGCGAGACATCCCGCACCGAGCGAGAGCGCAGACATCACTGCCGAGAGACAGCAGAGAGACATCCCCGCTCCGAGCGAGAGCGCAGAAATCACTGCCGAGAGACGGCAGCGAGACATCCCGCACCGAGAGCGCTCTGAACAGGGGGTCTACAAAGCCGGGGGAATATGGGGCTGGAGGATTTTTTGCCAGGTTGGACAGAGGCAATTATTGGCTTCCAGGGTTCTGTGGCCCCAGAAATCCATCGAAGGGCCCGTTAGGGTGACACGTGTAAGTCCGTGTTACAGGTCATGCTTTACATGTGATCTGGCCAGACAAACATGACCTTGTAACACGTTCCAGCTGAACAAGCGACACGGCCAGAACATTAACCCCCGTTGCACTCGTCTGGTTACCGCTGCGCCCCGTACCTCAGCAGGGCTGCGCTGGTGACGTTCCGCGGAGTCCTCTCCGGCCAGTAGACCACGGCTGGAACTCGATGGCCGCCCTCCCACGTGGTCTGCTTCGCAGAGCTCCCGCCTAGAAACGCAGGACGTGGATAAAGTGTTACACGTATGATCGCCCCCAAACCACGCAACCAGAGTGCCACCCGGTTAGGTCAGCGCATAGTGAAGGAGTGCGCGGCCCGGCCACGTAACACCGATCCCTGCAGCTCTATTCATATAGAATGTTCCGGATTCCAGAGACGGGATCATCGGAACACGGCGAACGTTCTCTGACACGGAACATCTAGAACTCATTACAAGCCCCGAGACCTCCTCGCACCGGCGAGACATCATTCCCAGGGACTTCCCACCCACAGCCCTGGGGTATATTTGGCACCAAATATGCCACACGGCTACCGTGGCGTTTTTCTGATTCCGTGTCGCGTGTTAACCGGGCGCAGGAAGCGGGCGCAGCGCATTTCTTATACATCTTTTACAGACACAGAATCCCAGCCCCGGCTTTAGTCAGAAAATAAGAGGGTTTTTACCTTGCCTGGTCTGCCACGCGCCCACAAACGGCCCCACGCTTCCCGCAAAGTCGCATTTCTGAGCCCACGGGCCGTTGTCACCTGCATTATTTGGGAATATTGAATATCCACTGATCAGACGGCTTTCATTGTCTTATAAATACCCATGAGAAATGATATTAATGACGATATTAATAATAATGATAATAATGATATTAATGATAAATGATATTAATAATAATGATAAACAATAAGACCCCTGCGGCCGCGGTTACCTGTGAACCAGAGCAGGGTGTTGGTGCGCCCGGCGCTGAACGCCTCCGCTCTTATCTGCTCCACCATTAGATCCATCTGTCGCAGGCCGGCAGAATACGGCGTCGGGGGTCCCGGCCCCGCGGAGAGCGGCACGTGCATGTGAGCCAGAGCCACGTACAAGAAGAACGGCTGACCGAGGCCACTGAAACACAAAAACCGCTATGACGAGGAGGGAAGCATTCGTTAGAACAGCCCTCCAGCGACCAAAGGGTTAAGAATCCACGGAGAGGCACTGATTTCACAATCTGGCAGCTGGGGGGGGGGGTATCCGCCCTTCCTGCCACCAGCAGGATCCACAGACGCTAGGTGCCTTGTCCCAGGGTCAGACCACAGGTGGAGGTCCCGGGGACACAACGCATCACATGGGAACCTGCGCGGCAAACACGCAAAACCCTCATACTGCACCGGATGCCACTATCTGCCCCGGCTGAGGCCACAAGCCAGCGGTGCTCATTAGTACAGCAGACCATAGCAGGGGGAGCAAGAAGGGTTAATCTGCAATATGAAGGGACCGACGTATCCACACAATGCACACATTAACCCTCTCACTGCCACGAGCTTCTCACTCCCTCGTGGCCCGGCTGTAATCATGTCCTCACACGACGTCCCGCGATGCCGGGACGGGGAGATGTTTGCCGAAGCTCTTTGGCACAAGTCGCCACCTGAACTTCTGCTGAGCGCAGCAAACGCGCAGCTTCATCCAGCCCACGGGAACAGGCCACGGCCGGAGAAAACCAGCGGGAAAGGTTTAGCAATGCCTGGGTTTGGGGACTCGCCCCTGGGCACGTGCCAAGAGCGCCGCCAGACACGGGATCTCATCTCCTCGGGTCTGAAAGCTCCTGTTTCGGGATGATGAGAAATCACTCACGTCGCCTCGTTGATGAAGTCCGTGGCTTTGCGCACGTACGTGGCCGGCAGACTGCTCAGGGTAACCGGCTGCTCCACGATCGCCGAGTTCTCCATCAGAGGGAGCGCCAGGTCGGTAAAGCACCCCCCTCGCCGGCTGCGGGACAAATGCCGGGTTACAGGTCACATGAAGGGTGAGACGGGAAACCCCACGGGTCGTTACTAACACCACCGGCGGCTTAATGGCCGACAGAACGTCCTTCCAAAAATCTACAAGGGTAGAGGAAACGCAAAGTGTTCCAAAGAGCTGGTGGTCTTATCGCCGTAGCAACCAATGTAGTGGTCCAATTCCATTCCATCAGTTGCTATGGTGATAAGACCCCAGTTAAACAAGTATCTTGGCGTGTTCAATGAGTTCCTGCACCCACAACATATAACACATCACGTGTTACCTTCCCCGTGTCTCTGGGAGGATAGGGCACGGGGGGCACGGAGGGAGGTCGTATCCTGGGTGGTCCGTGCAGCCCATATCATTGCTATATGGGATCCCATAGAAATAATCAAAACCTGGAACAAGGAAACAACGTCAGATAAATGAAGTAAAAGTCCCAGACCTGCCCCAGGGGGTAGCTTACGTAGCACCTGGGTACACAGGGTCATGTGACTCCCCTATAGAAACCCTCAGTATGGAGCCCACCTTATTCCAGGCTTACCGCGGAAGTTGGGGTGGTATCTGCCGTGATGCCCCAAGTGCCATTTACCTGAAAATAAAAAGCACACGGTTCTACGCATATCCCGGGCTGCGTGCATGCGCTAGAAACATCGCAGGAATCGCGCAGGGGGTCCAAGATGGTTCTCGGTACCGGCCCAAACTCTACCTATAAGTCCCGTCCTGTAGCCAGCTTGCTTTAAAACGTCGGCCAGGGTGGTCTCATTGAGGGGCAGCCCGCCGACCGAGGTCACGGCAAAGTTGTGGGTGACCCCGTTCCGAATTCCCAGTCTGCCGGTAAGCAGGGACGCGCGTGACGGGGAGCAGGTGGAGGCAGCCGCGTGGAAATCCACAAAACTAAAAATACACCATTATTGTTAAAAACGCAGCTTTACGTAAAAACACGACCTCGTTCCCAAAGAACAGTCCCAAAGAACAGTTAAACCTGTCCTGATCCGGCCCGCCTGGGCCTAGCTGTTATCCGCTGGTTATCTGCTACATCCTCGCTTTGTCTCATTCCCTCTTCGTAAATAATGTTTTTTAAGCACATTTTCGTAACATTTGGTTTAGATCTCTGTATCCCCGCCGAGAACGAGGCATCAGGCCGTCTTTGGGATCTGCGCCGGGGGGCGACCGCGCTTCGTTTTCCCCACACGCCAATTTCACGCTGGTCGCAGTGAGTGGAACCGCACACACAGGGGCCCAACATGGTCGCTAACAGGGGCCCCTGTGTTATCCCAGAGCCCGGGGCTCAGACGCTCGCAGAAGAAACAAGTCAGTCAAACCCCAAGGTGGCTCGAGAAGAAAGTCTCATGATGAAGTGAACAGCGGACAGAATAAAGGAGGCACCCCGGGGAGAAGAAAGGCCGGAGTCGGCCATGTTCTAGATTTATGAATTATAGACCGGAGATCTGAGCCGGAGTGAATTTGGTCACCAGAGACCGGGCTCTGCCTCGGTACGGAGCTCCAGGGAGGATTATAACAGAAGATAATTATATTATATATTATAACAGAAGAAATGAAAGAAATGTAGCCATAATTACCGCATTCCCTCTGAAGCCATTCTGTCCAGGTTGGGAGTATCCGACGCGGATCCCGCCACGTTTGCACCGAGATCTCCCCAGCCGACGTCGTCTGCTAGAATCACCACGAAGTTCGGCTTCTCTGCGCGGTTGGATTTTGGAACCCAAATGCGGAGAAAGCAGCAGAAAAGAATCATCCCCAGCAAAGGCTTCCCGGGGACGGGCGGAAGCGGCATGTTCGGGGACGGGCGAGCGGCCTCGGATCCAGCGGGAGAATCCGCAGCGCCGGGACAGCAACGGGGATCCTAAAAAAATAACGGACCGGGGTCAATGCGTTCAACATTCGGGGCATTTCGCTAAATTCTCAGATGATAGGAAAGGGTTTTCCCGCTTTACACCCATTTGGGACGCAAGCAATCATTTTTGGCCAAAACCCAGCGTGATCGGGTATATGCGGAAACGAGCGATACCTGCCACGTAACGCCGAGAGCGATTAAAGGCATCGAGTCCGCAGAGCTTACACTCTCCTTACAGACAGAAAACCGCCCATGAGCTGATGGACGAGAAGCTCCCGGCAGCCTGTCTGCTTCCGATAAATATCTCGCTTACCGATCGGTTATATACAGCGCGTTATGGAACCGGCCTTATAGACGTGCCGGCTTTGCCAAGGAACGAGGCGATTGTTGTGACGCAGCCGACACAGCGCTGGTGATAAAAGTTAATGTTCTGAGACGAGTCGACCCGAAGTAACGCGGAGTTCTGGCACTCGGGGTTACAACCAACGATGTTTTCCAGATTATTTTGCTGCGTCCACACTTAGAAGGTCCGCTGTCCCAGTTGGGACCAAACAAGAAGGCAAAGAGCACCCGACGCTTGAGTAACCACGGCCAACATCAAAGACCAACCCGATCCGGAGCTTGCGCAAGACTTGCGACGGGCAGCTGGCCGAGCTGGGTAAACATTACGGGCCGTTTACACACGGCAGGCGATACCTGCCCCATCAAAGCGTCCTTTTATTTCTTTTGTAAATTACAGGACTGTCTCACAATCGCCAAAAGCAACACAGATGCCGGCTGGCCAAATAATAATCGGCATCTGTTTACCGAGTCGGCCGACACCTGAAGATCCGCGTCTTCCCTCCGCCGATACATTTTACTTTCCTTCTACAAAGTAACTTTGGTGACAGAAATAAAGTGGTTACTGAGGCTGTTTGGCTGGAGAAAGCCTGGTTTAGTTGCCTGAGTTCAAGTCTCCGTAACACCCCCCCCCCCTTCGTTTGGGGCTTAATGACGGAATGAGTCAGGGTATGACATCATATCCTCGGCTCCGTACGGCCCCTGGGATCTCCTGAGGCAGGAGTCCCACCGGGCAACAAAATAGAATAAGTGGCCGCGGCTACCGCTTTCATGTAACCGGCACGCTGTTCCCTGGGAGCCGCGTGGTTTTCCTGCCCGCGCCGCCACGTAGGGTTTGGTTTACCGGTTTGGCAGAAAAAGCCGAGCGGCGTTTGATGTCCCGGAATAACGTGGAGAGCGGCTGGCAGACATCTGTCTTTCCAAACGCTCCCGCAGGACGAGATAAGAGCGGCGCTCCTGCGCATGCATCCCCTGAAATACATTAACCCCGCGTATAACGCGCCCTACGCTGGCAGACAGTCCGGAGATGTGAGGTGGCCGGAGCTGGAGCACCATTGTCCGGTTTGTGGTGTTGCTTTGTCAAAAGAGACGATGACCCCCCCCCCCATGGCATGACAACAACTAACCGGTTCCCATTAATAGAGACGGATTAACGTCAGGTACAAAGCTCGGCTTCTCCGAATCGAGGAGACGCTTCTCTGAAAGGAATTCCACACGTCACGCCTGTGTCTGCGGCTCGAGGAGGGACCGTGTTTACACGCACACGGCTGTTCCCTGTTCAAGGGCCCTTCTCCATATCAGGAACATTTAACTCATTGCCAGCCAGGAAGGCCTCGCAGGCAAATGGCAGCAGGGAGGCGACGGATGTCCGGAATTCAAACAGATTTGTTATATGGCGATAGGAGTTGTAGTCCTCAGCCCCTGGGCGGCTGGCCTAGTCTGTGCCACCACGAGCAAGATGTGGGAATCCAGATGTGGGATCCGGAGGCTTCTTGGATGGGACCTTCTGGCCAAAACTGGCCGTTCAGGACGCCCTGATCCCAAACCTGCTAACGCGTGTGACCGGGCCGGCCGGCCAGCGGGGCTGGTAATCAGTCTCTGGCAGCGATAAGAACAGGAAACATCTGGATAAATAACTCAACTGCAGCTTCCAGATGTGTCCATCACCATGGCTGCCCCTCCGGCTCCTGTACACATCTGCCCCCTGTGATGAGAATGGAAGCCCCCAGGAAGGGATTTATTCTTAGTTATGGTAAATTCAGGCACTTCAGGGTAAACGCTTTAAGAATTTGTTTAAGGCATACGAACCACAGCGAAGAGCAGCACACGATGCGTTAACACACAGCTCAGGGAGGGCTGGAGAAGATCTTCCTCTCAAGTGAAATCCCAAATTCTAAATTCTAAAATCAAGATTTGTAAGAGAGGCCTGGCCAGAGGTCAAAGGGGTGGACAGCCTTACGAAGTCTCAACTAACCCAGCCTCCCCGATTCCCGACACACGTACCGAAACCAAGGCCTTTCCCCCCCGATTCCCCAGACGGCGTACCTAACCCAGCCATCCCCGATTCCGCAGACACGTACGCTAAACCCAGCCTCCCGATTCCCCGACGCGTACCTAACCCAGCCTCTGTCCCGATTGCGGACACGTAGACGGAATTGAACAGACAGCATGGTAGGTCGAGAGCCCTCGCCCTGCAGATGCCGGTGTCGTCATAGGATGTAGTAGAGGTCTGTCGTCAGGAGTAACAGAAGGTTTCCCCGACGCCGTTACGATCCTAACCAGTAAACGCGGTTGAGTGTTCATCGCCGAAGTCCCTAATGAGTTCCGCAGCGGCGATACGGACATAACCCAGCCTCCGTCCAGATTCCCCGACACGTACCTAAACCCAGTCCTCCCATCGTTTCCCAGCCTTGCGTCCTAACCGCAGAGCGTCCTCACCCGTGATTCCCGCCCAGACAGACGTACCCTTAACCACGCCTACCGCCAATGCGGTGAGCCAGACACGTACGCTATTACCCAAGCCTCCCCGATCCTGGCACGTACTAACCCAGCTCCCCAATTCCCCGACACGTACCTAAACCCAGCCTCCGCAGATTTCCCGACACGTACCTAACCAGCCTCCCGTTCCCGACACGTACCTAACCCAGCCTCCCCGAATTCCCGAACGTTACCTAACCCAAGCCTCCCCGATTCCCTGAACACTACCTTAACCTCAGCCTCCCGCGATTCCCCGACACCGGTACCGCTAACCGCAGCCTCCCGATTTCCCGGCAACGTACCTAACCCGCCTTCCCGCGATTCCCGCGAGACCGTACCTAACCCAGCCTCCCCGATTCCCGACACGTACTAACCCAGCCTCCCCGATCCGACACGTACCTAACCCAGCCTCCCCCGATTCCCGACACGTCACCTAACCCAGCCTCCCGATTCCCGACACGTATACCTAACCGCAGCCTCCCCGATTCCCGACACGTAACGGCTAACCCAGCCTCCCCGATTCCCGACGCGTACCTAACCCTGCCTCCCCGATTACCAACATGTAGATAATCCAGATCTCCCCGATTCCTAATTGGACCCCTTATAGATTTAAATCCCAAAATATACCTCACGCAGGTGACCTGCGAGGGCCACACAATGTCACATGACTCTTTGGGCCCATCATATAAACACCAATAATCACAATTTACCAAAAATGGGCCATATTCACAGGCTCCGAGCCACCTTGCAAACCATGGACTTTATTTCACGTAATAAAAAGCTGCTAAAAGGGATTAGAAGACGTTTCTTTTTGCAGTAAACATCCTACTTAGTGATTTTCTTTAATAAAAACGATCTCGGGGAGGATTAACGTGTTCACAGCGCGTGCCAACGCAGCCGGGACATTAACGTGTGATATTACAGAAGAGCGCAGACGGATCCGTGTCACGGTAAACACGCCGTGTATTCCGTATCACGTATCGGTCTGCAGCCCTGCAAGCGGGTCTCTTCTCCTAAACGGGGCTCATGTGGTGGGATCCACGTCCCCAGCTCCTGATTACCGATCCCACGCGCTGCCCGACGCCTTCCACAATACGCATCAGCCGCACGTTACTACTATATAAAGCAGCCATTAACAATAAGAGACTTAACCCAAAGCTTGCTGGCCCCCCATATAATTTAATCCATCTGAACGGGTTCATATATAAAAGTATACATTATCACACCCGGCTACATATTAAGCGAGCAGTAGCCACGTGGTACATGCAAGTGGCAGGGTACCATGTTTTGGAACCAGTAGGGGCACAGCTCACACGCGTGAATGGAGCGTCACGGCCTCGAGGCAGCCAATTCTTTCTGCCGTCAGTGAAGGAGCTGGAATGCCGAGATGCCACGGGCCGTCGCCGCTAGCCTTGGATCTTTATGGGAAGATATGGCTGCCAACACAACTGCCTGGGGTCTGCCAGCGGCACAAAGCTCCCTTCCGATACAAAGAACCCGCAGAGCCAGACCACAACGCTGGTGTGTGTGTGTGTGGGTCAACACATCAATGGCTTCACACATACACACAAACACGCAACAAACTCGCAGTTGTTTGTCACAGCTACGGTAACAGCACCGATCCCGTACCGGCTCTGTGCAGCATCTGGGTCATTATCTCCGGGCCGGGTGCGGTGGGATGGCGCGGTCGTTACGCCGGGCCAGGTGCGGTCGCTACGGCGGGGTAGGTGCGGTGGGATGGCGCAGATCGTTGCGCCCAGCCGGTTGGTGGTGGGATGCACTGTCGTTCACGTGCCGGGGCCGTGGTGGCGGTGGGGATGGCGCGGTACGTTACAAGAACCGGGGTAGTATGCGGTGGGATGGCGGCGGGTCGTTTTGGCAACTCGGGCTGGGGTGGGTGGGATGGCGCGGGTCGTTTGCATCCGGGGTAGGTTGCGGTGGTATTGGCAACGGTCGTTGCACCGGCCGGGTGTGGTGGGATGGCGGCGGTCGTTGCACCGGGGTAGATGGGCGGTGGGAAATGGCGCGGTCGTTGCCCGGCTGGGATGTGGTGGGATGGCGGCGGTCGTTGCACCGGGGTAGGTGCTGTGGGATGGCGGCGGTCGTTACACCGGGGTAGATGCGGTGGGATGGCGCGGTCGTTGCACCGGGCCGGGTGTGGTGGGATGGCGCGGTCGTTGCACCGGGCCGGGTGCGGTTAGCACAATCCCAACACAGCCGGAGTTATCTGCTTTTAAACCTTTGACCCACCGTGTAAGGAAACCTATTCTCACAACACAGCGGGGGTTAAAGAGCTCGCGCGGCACGATTCCTGCACCAGTTTATACCCCGAGAAGACCCTTTGCCAAAAGCCTATAAAGAACACACGAGAAGCCGCACCGGCGGCAGCTGGCGGTTACGGCACAAGCGGCCAGCCAAGCGGGGCAAACTTCTCTATAAACCCCGAGACATGCCACGTAACGTGATACAAACGCGCCCACAAATAAAACACGGCCCAAGTGGGCCAGTTTTGGAGGGGGAGGTAACTCCGGCCAAGCTGCCCCCAGCTCTGCACCACCTCAGCGGGGAGGCCTTTCCTTAAAATGTTTCTATAGAGATGATTAGAATCAATTTCATTCCCCGATTCTTTTGAAATCCTGGAAACCGGATAAATCGGACATGGTAACTCTTTGGTGGCCGGAGTGGTCTCCTGGTGACCCCCGTGGTCTCCTCCTCACCTGCCGAGCTCTTCTCCCAGACCTGGGGGGGGGGTATATTTCGAAGCGCCCGTCCTAATTCAGGGACGCGGACGGCTGCCGGGCGGCCTTGGACTGATCCGCGTGCATTAAATCTTTTACCAGGAAACGCGAGACGGCGACGCTATCCGGACCCGCGGCCGCAAGAAGCCACAGCTCACACACCATGGCATCAACTCAGAACACCACTGCCACGCGTTCACCTATACAGTCACCTATATATTCCTTGCATTACCTGCATCTATACAGCCCGCCACGCGTTTTCACCTAAATACATTTCCTCATTACCGTGCCACAAAACACGTTTTCACCTATACATTTACCTATATATACTTCCTCAATTACCTGCATCTAATCACAGCTGTCACGCGTTTCACCTATACATCCACCTATATTTATATTCCTCATTACCGGCATCTATACAGCTGTCACGCGTTTCACCTATACATTCCTCATTACCCACACGTTTCACCTATACATTTATCTATATATTCCTCATTACCTGCATCTATACAGCCGCCGCCACGCGTTTCACCTATACATCCACCTATATATTCCTCATTACCGGCATCTATACAGCCACCACGCGTTTCACCTATACATTCCTCATTACCCACACGTTTCACCTATACATTTACCTATATATATTCCTCATTACCTGCATCTATACAGCCGCCACGCGTTTCACCTATATATTCGTTATATGCTGGGTGGCTGTTTGCCCGATTAACCCTTTTGTGTGCCGCGGGTACTTTCACTCCAGGGGGGTCCCGCGTCCGGCTGCAAGTTCTTTGGGGAATAAAAGTCTCCTTTTGGCAAAGTTACACGCGACCACCGAGCGCCGGATTGTCAGACGCCGGCGGCACCTCCCGCTCTGGCCAATCAGATGGCTTCCATGAGAGGTGTTTGTACCCCCATTCGCTCGCCCATCACGCTTTACCGTGGGGTTCATGGAGGGCACCGGGGTCACCCCAAACGTTTAACCCCTTCAATCAGCTGCATAC
This sequence comes from Spea multiplicata, assembly GCA_009364415.1. Taxonomy (NCBI): domain Eukaryota; kingdom Metazoa; phylum Chordata; class Amphibia; order Anura; family Pelobatidae; genus Spea; species Spea multiplicata. The sequence continues at coordinate 19,507 of VKOC01005113.1, read as the reverse complement.
CCCTCACAGCCTAATTAACCCTTTACACAATGTCCTGCCAATAATACCCGCTGGGCATTGGTGTTCCCGCCCCTCCCCCGGGTGTCGGAAGCCGGTGTTATCTGCAGCTTCCTCCTCCTTCTCCTGACCGGCGGGAACCTGTTCTACCCGGACTGAACGAACATCTCCGCGCGCACCAGCCGCGCTCGCTCCCGACCATCTGGGACGCGCCTCAGCCCCGCCGCGGCAGGGGAAGGGTTAATGGCAGGCGGCGCGCGCAGACCGCAGTGAAACGAGGAGAGGAAAACATTATGAGGAAGCGGTACCTGCCGGGCAGCAGCATCACCGGTCTCCATGGCGACTGCGCCACACAGGCCGCGCTGCTCCGGGGTTATTATTCATTGGTTGCGTACGCGGTTATTATTCCCCCCCGGCACCTGCCGGGTAAGGGCAGCACCGTGGTGGCAATGTGCCAGGCCCTGCAGTGACCCTTGCTGACCTGACATGCCCTCTGAGCTCGCAATCTAATAGCAGTCGGTGACGAGGCGCACCGGGTTGCCACGTTCCCGCGGGTTAACCCTTCCCGTGCCGCAGCCAACGCGCGCCCCCGTCAGGGGGGGGGTGTAGAGTGATTGCGCGCTCCCTCATGAAGCAGACCGGCTACAGCCGGTATATAAACCGAGGCTGAGTACGAGACGGAGCAGACTGGCATGAGATAGAGGGCACGGTGAGGGACAGCAGCACTCAGCCCGAGGATACCATCTGAGTGAGGACAACACCTGCCCTGGGAGTGCGAGTGAGTACACCACTGGTGCCTGCTTGCCCTGGGAGTGCGAGTGAGTATACCCCTGGTGCCTGCCTGCCCTGGGAGTGTGAGTGAGTATACCACTGGTGCCTGCCTGCCTGCCCTGGGAGTGTGAGTGAGTATACCCCTGGTGCCTGCCTGCCCTGGGAGTGTGAGTAGTGTGAGTACACCCCCTTGCCCTGTGAGTGTCTGGGGTCCCCCAGTCCCATTATCTGGGGTTCACTTTTGGGGGGGTTTGGTGAAGGGGTGCTGAGAGTTAATGTATGTTTGTGTACCTGTGTGCTGCACACGTGTGTAACTTGCCAGCTCGTGTACCTTCTGCCTGAGTGTCTACTCATCTAAGAAACATGTGTTTTTGTCAATTAACTGTTTGGGGATGAATGCGTTGTTGGTGTCTGGTGTAGTTTGTACAGTGCTTTGCTGCCCGGCTCTGCTAGTGCCCCGCAGGTGGTCTGCCGCGTGCCAGAACTCTGTGCCCGCAGGGAGCGGAGCGCAGGAAAGATCTGCAGAGTGATGATGTCACTGGATGGTCTCATGCGAGAGCGCCGGCACTTGGTAGACTGTCTGAGTGCCGCTCTTCTGCTGCTTTACGTAAAGTTTAATCACTAATGAATGCGAGTCCTTACAGTGAAAGGGTTAAACGGCGGCATAAATGATGCTCCGCGGTGGCCGTCCTGATCCCGCGTTGTATGGCGCGCTCGCATCATCCGCATGCCCCGCTCCCCGCGCGTACACGCTTCCCTGACACTGCGCACCGATCGCTGCGCTGGGGGGGGGCAATGTACTGGCGCCCTCTATAAAGGGGGGGCCGTGGAGACCCCGCACTCCCGCTGCACCTCTCCTATAAACTCAAAGTCTGCCGCAGTAAACATGATCCCGCTGCAGCGAACGCTCGAGTCTTTACCCTCCGGCGCAGGATCCCGCCGCGTTCCACCGCCAACTGGAAGAAACGCCGACGCTCCGTGTTAACCCTGCGCGCGCCTCGGGGGTCCAAACCTTTCGCCGGCGGTCCTGGCGCTCGCCCGGCTGGCGGTGTAAGTTTAGCTGGCGCCGCCGGTCACCCGGTGGAACCCCCGGCTCTGACTGTCCTTCTCTCTCCTCAGGCTGAAGATGAGAGCCATGGAGAAATGCGCCGGCGCCAACGTCTACACCAAAGTGCCTGACGGCGGCTGGGGGTGGGCGGTCGCCGCGGCCTTTTTCTTCGTGGAAATGTTTACGTACGGAGTGATCAAGTCGTTTGGGGTCTTCTTCAACGAGCTCATGGTCTACTTCGACGAGAGCAACAGCCGCATATCGTGGATCGTCTCCATCTGTGTCTTCGTGCTCACGTTCACCGGTAAGAGCCGCGGCCTCTGTGGATGGGGGGGGCTGGACTCGTTCGGGGTGCTATGTTCTCTGGCCCCTATTCTGAGAGGGCTTCCATCTGTCGGTGACCATTGTTAGCGCCACCAAAAATCTGCCCCAAGAGCCCGATTCCTTTAGCGGTTGCCCCACTCGATAGTCCGTGTTCGGAGAGCAGGAATGATGAGTGTCGTCTCTTTGCTGCAGCTCCCCTCTCCACCGTGCTGAGCAACAGATTCGGGCACCGGCCAGTGGTGATGGTCGGCGGATTCCTCATCAGCCTGGGGATGATCCTCGGCTCGTTTGCACGCAACGTCGTCGAAATGTACATCACCATCGGGATCGTGTCTGGTGAGTTCTCCTTCCCCAATTTACTAAAATCAAAAATAATGACCCCGTTTCCTGCGGAGATCAAACCTGAAGCAGGAAACTTTTATTGCCCCGGATAATAATTCCTTGGTTTATAGAATATCCGGCAGTGCTCGGCGGCTCTTTAAATGGGGGGGGGGGGGGGGGGGCGCATACTCCCTGCATGGAGCTGCCGGTTACCGGATGACCCTCCGTGCGCTGGGTGTTTAACCTGATGTGACCCTCGTCCGACTGTAACGAGTAAACACTGAGAACGTCCGTCTGCTGGTTCCCCTCGTGTGAGCGCAGACCGGTGTGCCTGACATCCGCCGGGTCCCTCCGAGTCCGCGATGAATGAGGCTATGCTCCTTTAGTAAAGACTCCCTTCTAACGATGCGCCGTTACTCTTTCCTCTGCAGGACTCGGCTTCTGTCTCAGCTTCCTGCCGACCGTCACCATCTTGTCTCTGTACTTCGAGAAGCGGCGCTCCCTGGTCATTGCGATCGCTTCCACCGGGGAATGTTTTGCCGTCTTCGCGTTTGCACCAGGTAACCGTGGCGACGGTTGGGAAACCGGTCTTTCTGCCTCCTGTAGCTCTCATTCTCTAACCGTCCCTCCCGGGGTTGGATCGAAGCCATTCACAGCCGACCGCTCCGAGATACTCGGACCCCTCGTTCTCCTCAGACGTGGTCCGGCCGCTGGGATATTATCCCTGTTCTTATACCGTAACTTTCCCAAAACACCAAAAACCGTCAAACACAAACACTACGAGGGGCTGCATTGTTACACCGGTGGGGTAAAGCTTGGGGGCTCGTATTAAAGATCATGTGATCGGTAGCTGGTGTCGGGTTAGACGAGGAATCGGGATATCGAGCTGATTAATGCGATTCTTAATCTTAGAGACTCCGTTGCTAACGCCTCCTGTTTGCTCCTCTCAGCCATCACCGCACTAAACAACCACATCGGCTGGAGGTACTGCCTGCTGACGGTCGGCGCTCTGCAGCTGAACATCGTGGCCTGCGGGGCCCTGCTGCGGCCCATAGTCATCAAACCCCAGGAGGAACGCAAAGGGTCTGTAAATGCCGACAACCAAGAGACCACCTACATGCTTGAAAACGAGCAAACGCTCACATCTCTAGATTCCATAGACTCTGGAGTCGAAGTATCTACCTCACCCAAGAACGAAGCGACCAACACCACCAAAGCTGAGAAGCCGGTAGAAGGAGTGGACAAGAAGGAGACGCCGGAGAAACGGGAACCTAAAGCGAAAGCCGCCCCTCTCCTGGACTTCTCCGTGTTGAGGAATCCCGGTTTTATCTGCTATGCACTTTTTGGACTCTTCGCCACCCTTGGCTTCTTTGCACCTTCTCTGTACATCATTCCCCTCAGCCTGAGTCTGGGCATCGACAAGGACCTGTCGGCCTACATGCTGTCGGCCATGGCGATCGCCGAGGTCTTCGGGAGGATCGGCGCCGGGTTGATCCTAACGAAGAAACCGATCAACAAGATTTACATTGAGCTGATCTTCGTCGTCCTCCTGTGCCTGGCCCTCATTGCCTTCGCATTTGCCTATGACTTTTGGGGACTGATGGCATGTAGCGTGTTCTTCGGCTGCATGTTGGGCAGCGTGGCCGGCAGCCACATCCCTCTGATTGCTGAAGATGACATCGTTGGCATTGAGAAGATGTCATCTGGGGTTGGCGTCTATGTGTTCATTCAGAGCCTTTCCGGACTGGCAGGACCGCCGCTGGGAGGTAAGAAACGTAGCCACCACTTTCACGTCCCCCCTCGGCTGATTCCTCTTAAGTGTTCTGCATCTCTCAGCTTCTCAGTGTCTCCCCTTCACCTGCTCTCACTCACTCGCTCTATTCCAGCCTGGCTTTCTCATATCTCGCATGTCTCGACAGCAGGGTCTCTGCCTTCAATCAGAAGCGAGGGTTAGCGCCCCCCCCTGTACAAATATAGGGGTACAAAACACTTAAGGGTCACCTCTGTAACTGATTTATGGGAGGCATTAATTTTTGAGGGGACTCGCTTTGCTGCATGAGGTTGGTTACCTCCTGGTCTGGACTTTAATCTCGGATAATGCAATAATTAACTTTCCGCATCAGTCATCGACCCCCCCCCCCCCCGTCACAGCGCCGAGCCGTTCAATACGGTTTTAAAGCGCGCTGTATGTCCTTGACGTGGTTCCTGCTTACCGATTGTCCTCTCATTAGCCACACAGGCCCAGCAGAGCCATGTCCCTCGGTCCTGGGGTAAATATTAGGAGTGTCTCCGTCCTGCCCCGTCCTAGGCATGCCATATAAATGCCCAGACAGATGTATCGGGCCGTTGGACATTTTGGAAGCTCGCCGGTGGATTGGGGACGCGGCTGTCATGCATCTGATGCGTTGCGTTGCTTACCGTTCTCCCTCCCTCTCTCTCCCGTCAGGTATGCTGGTCGACTGGACGCAAAACTACGCCTCTGCGTTTTATTCCTGTGCCGTCGGGATGGTCCTTGCCGCCGCGTGCCTGGCTTTGGTAAGGCCATGTAAGAAGGGACTGTGCCGGAGGAAGCCCGAGGCCGCGCCGATGGAGTCTGTGAAATGCCACGAGCCGCTCGACCCGCCGGAGGACTTCCTGGAGATGGACTTGGGGCTCGGCAAAAGCTGCCAGTCTCTCGACGAGAGCCCTTCGAGTATTAAGCCCTTAAGCGGGCCAAATTAGAATGTAATTGGGTCATCTCTTCAAGATTTAATCGAACGCTCAAAAAAAGGGAAGGAAGACTATAAACGTGGCGGGTTTCTACATCCATGCCGGCGGGGTATTTACTTTCCAAAGAGAATAACTTCACCGACCATGATTGGCTTTTAATTCACAGTGCGTGCGGAGTTATCGCCCCGCCGCCGGGGCCTGCATGCAACGCCTTCCGTGTAACGAACGAGGACCACGCGTGACGCCGGGCGAATGCTAGCCCTGCTGGACTCGTCGGCACGACGACGGGGTTAGTTTGCTAGTTACCATGTATTTTAGTGCTGCTGCATCTGTAACCAGAGACACTGAAGTCATTACCTGCTCCTTGTTTTTAATGCAGACCAAATATTTATTACGTGAGATTTTAGGACACGCTGCTGAGCGGACGGGCGACGCTCGCCCCGCTCCTCTTTTATTTTACATTCTGTAGGAACGTTGCAATATTCCTATAGTGCCTCAGGTCTTTCTCTTTTATACGCGATGACTGTAACGATACTGTTCCGGAACGTATGCCTTGAAATAAACTTCCTGAGACGCCTAAACGTGGCCCTGAGTGTCTTTGTGTTCAGGGGCCACACGGGGCGCGTACGTGTCGAGGCTGGCCCGCATTAACAAGGGCTTGGCGGGGGAAGAGCCTGGTATTAAAGGCTTGGTGGGGTCTGCCCCTGCGCTGGTGGGATTAAAACACAGCGGGGGTATCTGGGCTGTAATGCGGCAGATGGGGGGGGTTATATTTCTTTATCCAAATTCTGTCTTAAACCCTCTAAACACGCGTTTACCCGACACCACCCGGCCACGTGTCCCGGCAGACCCTCGGCATGGGCTACACACCAACCCCCCTCCTGGAAAAAGGCGGCCAACGCAAGCAAATAAGCGGCGCATTGCTGCTGCCTCCCACGCTTCAGATGTACAGCGCTGCGGAATATGATGGCGCTATAGGAAACCATTGATAACCACGTGATAACACGCATCTATCCCCCACCCCCCGCGCGGTAAACCTGCTGCAGATGCCACGTAATGCCACGGGCTCTGATTGGCTAATCACGTTGTCATACAGGAAGCAAAGTGGACACAGCCCAGCACAAAGCATAGATCAAACCCGACTAAAGCTCAGCCCTGGGATTGGGGCAGAAAAGGGGGGTGCAAAGGGGAGCAGAGCTGCATAATGGGGGGCAGGGGCACAGGGCCACATTAAGCAGGGTGCGGGGACATGCAAAGGGGGCGGGGGCAGGTAAACAGGGGGGGCACAGGGCACAGGGCAAGGGCACACAGGTGGGGGCAGAGTTTTTAATGAGCCAAAATAAAACAAAAATAAAAAAAACACCAAATACAAGCCCCCCCCATATGGCTGCAGCTTTGGGGAAGATCCCCCCACATTTTGGTTAAAAGCCCACAGTTTGCCCCCCACGTCCTCCTCAGACTGGGAGTTGTATATTTTGTTTGAGATTTTGCCCCGAGGCGGGGAATTCTCGGTGTATTTACTGCCCCACCCAGGGGAGGTAGGAGCGCTGCCTCTTACCTGGCTCTGCGGGCCGCCGTGCGGCAAGGCCTCGGTCTTTCCCAGCGCTCTCCACGGCACACAACCCTCTGGTCCCGGGAACTGGCTCTACGGCCTAGCTACAGGGGCACGCCCACCCAGACAGGCCGTTACTATGGTGACAGCCGGAGAGTCCCTGCGGAGGCAGCCACCTTTGTTTCTGGCAGTAGCCTCCATCCGGGCTCTGGTGGCTGCTTCAGACGCCATTTTTGTTCATGGAAACCAATCCCTCATAACAATCCCCCTTGGGCAATACTGCTGTTATGGGCTACGTCCCCAGTCTGTAACTAGCTGAGGATGATGGGAGTGATGCTAACGCAAGGCAGAACTGGGATTTACCACCAACTCCCGGTCCCGGCATGGAGCATAACCAGCTGCCGGTGTAATGGAGAACATACGTCCTGCCGGGCGGTGCGTTCAGCCCGTAAAGAAAGGCACCGGCTGCGTTGAGAAGTCTGGATCAAAAGCAGCCCCTGAAACCCGCGCATGTTCTGGGATCAGACCAGGGACTGAGGGGGCTAGACGGGCTGAAACTCTGAAACCCAGGTCTGCGGCTCATAAGCCTGCGCTACTGCGGCGAGGGTGAAAAGGAGGACACTCCTGAAATATTAATTGGATGAGATGAATGGAAAGTAGGGCAGCTCTGCAGCATGAATATTTAATACGCATTTAATGCGACATGGGCCATCCTGCATCCACGCGCTGTTTAGCAGACGGAGCTCTGCTGGTTTAACGACTCAGACCGAGCGTAGTCAAGCAGAGCCAGGATCATTTCAAGAGGTGCCCGTGGGACCCATTTGATCCCTTCATTAGAGGTCCCAAAACCCCTAATTATCCATGCGCAGCACCCAGCGGGTCACATGGGCAGCCACCACAGCAACAGACCACATCTGGCACCAAACAACCGAGTGTCTCTTAAGTCATGTGGCTTATGGCTCTAGAAACGGGCAGCCACCCCAGAACATGGACGGATCATTTACCTAAACTTCAGTAAGCACCGCAAATCTTCTTATAGATTGATGGATGAAATGGATCCCACAGAACGTGGCCCGTGGGTTAATCCCCCTGCGCCGAGGGACAGACCTGGATCACACTGAAATATACACCCAGCAAGAAAGCCAAATCTCTGAATATCAGACATTCACCGGACAGCAGCGTTTAGCAGATTAACATTCTCCCCGGCATTAAAACCAAATCGGGGGAGGCTATCCCTAGCAACGGTAATTATAACGTGATCCGGCCCGGAGACGGGTAAACAAGCCGCTCGCTGTAACTTTCCGGTCCTGCCACCATCCAGACCAACGCGCCACGCCGACGGCCCAGCGCCTCCTTCTCCGATAGGTGCAGCGCGGAAACGGCTAATGCCGGCGTGATAACGTATAGCGGGTGAACCTATACAATGAAGCGGATATCGCATTCCGTTATATTCCGAAGCCTCCGTTTTTAGGAAGTCGTAGAATAAAAGCCACGAAAAGCCGCCTGTCTGACGGGAAGCACGGAAAGGAGGCAGAGGCGTCCACTCGCGTGTTCCGTGGCGTGTGCCATAACCTTGAACTGTGAGTTGGGTCCACGCTTTGTCCGCTGGCTCGTGTGAAGACGTGTTGGGGCAGTCGTGGCACATGCTTCCTAAGGACACGCAGGCATTTTTTTCACCCAATTTCCGTGATCTTTAAAAAACCTCCCTGGGTGGATTTTCTGTCTTGGTTTCGGCTGCGATCTCCGAAATCCACTGCGTTCCCTCGATCCACTGGAGCAGAGCCTGGAAGTATAAATGAACCATCAGTGGGTCTCGGGGGATCACACAAACCACGGAGACCGAGGGACACGGCGCACAACCTGCAAGAATGCGCTCGCTGTCCGTTCCCACCTGACTGCGATCACCCCCCATTTACCGGGTGTCTGTCGGAGATGTCAAAGCCCACGGCACTCTGCAGCTTGCGCAGGCATACGGGGCAGAGGTTGAGCGGCCGCCCCCCCCCCGGTGGTTGGATCACTGCATCACGGGCAGTAGCAGAGTACAGACATGCGGCCGATCACATGCGTGTGCGTCTATAGAACGGGAGGAAACTGCATGTGCTAAATGCATTGTTAGCGCGTGGACCCGGCGCGCCCTCTGCCCCAGGTAAAGGCAGGAACAGAACGACAGATTCAGACACGCAGACCTCACGTGACGCTTTGGATGTTTCCACATTTACACCCTGGCTGGACCCTTTCTCTGTTCTGTCTATGGGCGCTGTGTGCTGTGGGGATTCTGCGTTAGGATGGAGCCCGTTGAGTTTCGTGTCTGCTATATACACGTGGACTGTTATGTTAGCGGGTTATTTGGTTGGCTTCGTCCCTCTGCCATCTCCTCATTAACCCACAAACCCTTCTTTAAAAGAAATGGATCACAGGATCCGGTGACTGGAGGGGTATCATATGCATCAAACACGGAGTAGTCGCCGGAGCCGGGGGGCGTCCGCTGGGTCACTCTACCTTTTATATCTGGGACTGTAGAAATCATCGTACTGAATATTCCCACACCTGCGGGATGCAATGACATCACAGCTAAAAACATTTCGCCCTGTGTGACCCAATGACATCACAGCTTACCATTCCCAGCCACGCATAACGCTGTTCATTTAACAGAGCGAAGAAACTACAGCTCCCCACCCAAAAACCAGCAACTACGGTAGTTATTTCGCAGTTTCGTGCATTTCCTTGCGTGGCCACTGGGCGGTGCTGTAACGCAGTGAAGAGGCGCCAGAATGTGAATGGAGTCACATGATCACTTTATTTGTGGTCTTCTGGCTCCCTCTTGTGGCAGCAGTGCGCAAACACAGATACAGTGAAAACCCTGCATTACTGGCGCATGCAGAAAAGCGAAATTCTGTCATTTTATTTAATCTAGGATGTTTGTTTTTACCAGTTTTTTTAATCGGACATGAGTGCTCAAATCACTGCCCTCGCTCACCTTCAGTGACAGATGCCGTCCCGAGCACAAAGTTCCAGGAGTCTCTGGGATAAAGGTCTATCGTAGTCGTGCCTGCGATACAGAAAGCATCGTCCGGTATTTCAGAAGATCTCCTGGGTATAGAAGGGGTTAATGAGATGAGACTAACTGATGATAAATCTATTTAAGCCTTAATGAAATACGCGTGGGCTGAAGGGATGGCCGCAGTCTCCGTACTTGCGCGGTTCTGGGACACGTCGTCACCTGCGGCGCTGCGGTCTCCCATCTCTCTCCCAATGTCTATCCTCCCGGAGCAGGGGGCGCCTCTGCAGGGATTCCGGTAAAAGTCCTGGGGGGTCTCTGCCGGTCACGGAATGGACGGCGACCGGATGGACGAGGGATCCGTCTGCATTAAACGCCGTGCGTCAGGAGAGCGGGGCGGCAGGAGAGCGCCCGATTACCCGCATCAGGAGGAGATAGGCGCTTATGGATAATCTCGCCCGCCGCTGGCCGTTTGAGCAGATGCTTTACTGCACCGACCCCTACACGGGGCTCAGAGATCTGCCCCATGGAAGTGAGAGGCCGCTGGGTGGGACCTCTATGGATTCTATAAGCTGCAGGTGCAATACACGCAGGATACACGCAGGATACACGCATCGAGCTGGTTTCAATGTGTGGCAGTGTGAATATTACACGGTGCCGGCTCATCCAAATACCCCGGCTGCAGCGCTGCCCCTGCGTAATGCAGCATGCGTCAGAGCGCGCTCCTCGCCGGCTATTACTTACTGCCAGAAATCCCCTGCATTCAGGCGACGGCCCGTCACCCACCCTGCATGCCGGAGAACGCGGTTCGTGAATATCGCTACCCATTAGGTGACAGAACCCCCCGTACCTGCACAGCACCGAGTACTCGCAAACAGTTCAGAGACCGACGTGGACACCGAAGCCACGCAGACAGAATATACACCCCCCCCCCGTAACCAGAGACCCGCATGGAAAATGCATTAAATGCACCGCCGGCCTGCGCAGCGCCAATCGCATGAACTTTATTAAGCAGTTTGCAGCAGACATGGAATAATCAGTGGGACCCCAAGAAGGGATCTGATCGATGCATTGGCTGGGGTGGGGGGCTCTTATCTGTAGGGTGGGCCTCCAAAGGGGTGCCATCAGTTGTGCCCCCCAGTGCGGGGCATTGAAAGGCTGTGTATTATTAGACGGTCCCTAGAGCGGCAGGAAGTTACACACTGCGCTAAGGCTCCGCCTCCACTGGCCCATGCTACACGTTAACCCTTTCCCCAGCCCCTCGCACGTTTAACCCTTTCCCCAGCCCCTCGCAGTTAACGTATTAACCCTTTCCGCAGCCCCTCGCATTTAACGTATTAACCCTTTCCACAGCCCCTCCCATTGAACGTATTATCCCTTTCCACTTTAAAGGGGTTAACAAACCTTCCCGTAATCTCCGTAGAAATACACAAGCCTGCATGATTAACCCTTTGAGAGCTGCAGGTGTGAGCTATAGCTGCCAATCACAGGTAACCTGCACAGAATATATTGGCGCGGCAAAGTGTGGTAACCATTAAAGAAAATGAATGGATCAGGGAAAATTATTTGTTTTATACTCTTATATGTTTAAAAAAGTCAGCGTGTGAATATTCCCATAATCTGAATACTTTCCCAAAACGATCAAATTAAAACCCAGCGTTCCACCCACAGAGGGTCCATTCAAATGGGGGGATTATTAATCCGCGGCCAACGCCGTCACCAGGGCACAGCGGCCACTCAGACCCCAAGCTTGCCCAAATACCCCGTACCGTCAAGCCAGGGGTATCAAGCAGAACCGAGTATTGAGGCAGTTTGATGCATTTTGGTTATTCCAGGATATCGAGTGCTTTACGGTTTCTGCCGGAATCAGGAGGGAAAACGCAGATCCGGAGAGGAGAGCGGCCGCTGCGGCTGGCGGGGGAAGATCCCAGCAGGTCACAAACCGGATCCCGGGGCCTCCAGAAAGAACTCTGCCCCATGCATTACACACGGCCCCCCCCATTTGCCTGCCCTTGCCCCCTTCGCACGGCCTGTATGTTTCTGTATGTCATATACTAACCCTGTCCCGTCTACCCTTTGTACAGCGCTGCGGAACCTGATGGCGCTATATAAAACAATAATATGAAATACGTGCAGACAGTACAGACCACCGGGTTTTGGCGCATGCGCGGCACACGTAGGTGTTATTTACCGGTCCGGCCATCAGGTTCCCCCACCGCCCGTCTCCCACCGTCACAGACACCCGGGATGCGGCGAGGCTTTAAATGTGTTTAATTAAGGTCAGTATTTCTTATTTTTACAATGCACATATTTATTTGAAACGCAAAACACGTATGTACACAATGTACAGCTGGGTTACAAAAAGCACGGTATTAGTAACCAGGACGGGCTGAACCCCGCCGGGGCGGCCCGAACCCCGCCGGAGCGGCCTCGCTTCATCCACAGAAATAACTTACAGCGTAAAGAGCGACAGAAACGGAACTAAATGTACAAACGAAGGCTTCGTGGCGGAATCCGTCCTAAAAAGTTACAAACCAGACGTTTTATACAAAGTGTGTACAAAAACAGGAAGTGTTAGAAACGCCTGCGCGGCGACTTACGAAATATTTAGATCTCCAAAGAAAAGGCATCGGACTCTGCGAGCCGCGCATGGCTACCGCGTGCCGCCCATACCCCCCCCCCGGGTAACACTTTCCTTCCGTACGAGCGCTGCACATGCGCAGAAGGAATTCGCTTCGCTCATCGGCTGTGTGAGGCTCGTTTCGCAATAATATTTAGGCGCCTTTCCGCTCGGTGTGGTTTAAACAGCTGGCGGAAAGACACCATCATTAACAGAACAAAGGCACGTCGGAGGCGCAGCCCCTCGCACAGACCCCCCCCGGTTACATGGGGTAAATCACAACTGCCAGCGCGTCACAGAAGGTGATGGGAGTGCGGGACACGGGGGACCCAGAATTAAGTCAGACCGGGGGGGGGGACACAAGGCACTGCCAACGGGTCGGCACGTATGAAAGCCAGCGGGACGGCACCGGCACAGCCTTACACGCGTGTATCGCTATAGTAACGATTTAACCTCTTCAGCGCCGGAGCGCTAATCTCTAACACTGTCGTGGTTTTCAGGAGTGTTACAATTTACAATCATTAATCTCTAGGTGATCAGCTGGTCTCCAAAATCACCGCGATCGCCCCCAAATAAACAGGTAATAATCCCTTTAAAGTAAGGAAAAAGTCTTCCCCGCCCTTAGAACTCGCACAGGGCTCTAAATGCTGCAGGGGTAGTGGACACAAGGCACGTTTAACCTGCAGATGAAAGCTGGCATTTTATATATAAAAAATCATTTCGGTTAATAATAAAACTATATGACCGTTCGTTACGGCAGCGGCATTCGGGAAGCCACGGTTTTGCGTGGTTTTAGCCATTTCACAGAAGCTCTCTCTGTATCGCGGTAAAAGTAACCGGGACGTTACCGGCAGCGTCCTCTTCTGACAGATGGCTAAAACAGGCCCCCGACGGCCCTTCCTGAGAGTATTCGGGATTGGCTTCAAAGAATAACTGTTTCCCGGTCACGTGACCCGTCCCTTTAAATCCACGATGCCGGGAACAGCCCTCCCCAACGATGCACAGGTCCCAGGGGGCCGCCAAGGGCCCCCCAGCACCGCACACGAAACCGGAGGAGAAAAAACGTACAGATATTCCAAAACACACAATTCTCTGGTGAAAAATTTGGCACTAGTAATACAAAAATCTATATACGATGAGACCCCAAATCCACAAACCCCAGGGTGAGGTGCTAGGTTTTTATTTTAGAATTTCTATATTTCACATTTAATCTAAAAAATATACTTTGAACAGTGAAAAAATATTTTGCTGTACAGAACAACCTTTACTCCTTTAACGAGTGGCGCCGCCGTACCCGCTGCTCGCGGCTGAAGTCCGGCTCGCGGGGAGAGCAGACGGGAAAAGGAGGGGAGGACTTATTGCTAAAATTGGAAAACGAGAAGCTCGCTATAGAGAAGAAACTCCGGGAGCCGTCCCGGTCGCGCTTCCCCTGCAAAGTAGCGTTTACACAGATTTATTGCCGGCGGCGCGTTACGATGAGCGCGCCACGGCCCTAAGGAACGGTGCCGCGGACTTGGCACGAAGGAAGAAGTGTTTGGTACTCAGACATTCGTAAAGGCAACAAGGTCCTCTCTGCCAAGACCCCGAATTAAGTCTTATTGCAAGCAATTTATAATTTATATCAACACTACAGAGGGGCCTGTATTCAGGAGGATACCGGGCCGCCACGACGGGAACGCGTCCGGCACACAACCATATCAACCGGGCACGACGGCGCCACGCGGGTCTCACTCATCCAGCACTCGATGGGTTAATGTCTGGCACCGAGCGCAATAAAGTTCGTGCCGTACTTAAACATTTAACACGCGGTTACACGCGCGGCCCCCAGCCTCCGAACCGGCCCAGAAAACTAAACGCGGAAGAAGAAAGTGCACGACTAAAACAGAATCATCCGGTTAGGCAACTTACGGCTTGGTTTTTTTTTTTTTTGCTTAATATAGTGAAGTCGTAAAGAAAAAGTTCAACTGGTAAAGTAACCGGTTAGCCGGAATTTCTGGCTGTTACGGGAAAAGGTAATTGCATAGGTGTAACCGTCACCGGAACGAATGGGATGCGTTACGAGCGGCCGCGCTCCATGACGGTACGGTGTCCTGCTAGGTCCAAACATGTCCGAAGACGCGATCCCACAGCGGAGCGCGGCCGGGACCGAGCGGAGAGTCTCTGTGCTCCAGAAAGCTACGCTATCACACCAAACTAAAACGGTACACGAGTCGGCGCGGAGCGAAGGCGGCCAATAACGCCCCCAGCCGGCCAACGTAAAAAAAAACGCAACCTATTAAGAACATTTTCAAATTAAAATACAACTTTTAAAAGGAAAAGAAATAAAAGCCTAAATGCCAACCATCCACCGTGGTTTTCATGGGAATAAAAATCAAAAATCTCTCCATTGGATTCGATAGAACCGCTCCAGGCTTTTCCCTCCGAGACCCGACGCTCCACGCGGGCCGAGCAGCCATGGCTGGGGATGGAAAAACATGGCGGCGCTCGGCAACGCGGAGAAATAAAGCCTGAAGCTCAACAGAAGCCGAGACCAAGGAAGAAGAAAAAAAAAAGAAAAAGACATAAAACCAATTTCTTACTCCTGTTGGAAAACTTGCAAAAAAAAAAAAATATAAAAATGATTTAAAAACTCCAAATCAGGAAGAAAAAAAAACCCCAGAAGCAGAGGAGTCCGTCACTGCAGCATGAGCTGCTTGAGGTTGTCGTGCAGGATGGTATCTTTGACATCCCGGAAGACGAGGCGGATGTTCTCCGTGTTTATGGCCGTGGTGAAGTGGTGGTAGAGCGGCTTCTGCTGCTGGTCCCGGCGCTTGTTGCGGAAACAATCCACCAGGAACTTCTGGACGTCGGAGAGGCAGTGAGGGTCCCCTTCGAACTCGGGGAAGTAGTCTCTGATGCTCACTATCCTCACCTTCTCCTCCAGCAGGTCAGTCTTGTTTAGGAAGAGGATGATGGAGACGTTGCTGAACACGCGGTTGTTGACGATGGTTTCGAAAATGTTCAGGGACTCGGTGAGGCGGTTGGTCTGCCGGTCTTCCATCAGCACCTGATCGTACTCGCTGGACGACACCAGGAACAGGATGGACGTCACGCTGTCGAAGCACTCGAACCAACGCTTGCGCTCGGACCGCTGACCGCCGACGTCCACCATTTTGAAAGGCACATTTTTAATCTCGAAGTCGTACTCGTGAATTCCCTTGGTGGGTCGCCGGGCTAGCAGGATATCTTGCTGACTCGGGAGGTAATTCTTTAAAATAAAAACATACAGAAAGTTAAGTCAGACAGACAGACATCTTGTCAGCAGTCACACCGAATCCGTACAGAGGCGGCTCGACAGGCAGCCCCGGCCCGGCAGTCACACCAGCACAAAGGGGGCAATGAGGCAACGGGTTAAAAGCTAAGCTAGGACCCCTAGGGCCCACCATCGAGACGGGGAAGGAAGTGATAATATCTTATTATATAGGTGTTGCACTCTATGAAGTTAGGTGTCCTAGATCCAGCAGGGAGCAGACAAACAGGTTTGTTTACCTGTAAAGCCTGTCCGGACGGGCCGACACATTATCGGGAAGGAGTGCTGAGTGCGGGCGCACACCCACAAAACCCCACTCACAGCACAGGGACTTTAACACGGAGGAAGCAAACTCACCGGTTCCCCGAGTTTATCCAAATTGTCCAGGAAATATTTCACCGATTCACCCTGAAGAGGAAAGATATTTGGGTTACGCTGGATGCGGGAGCACATGACGCGTTTATTACATACAGACAGGAGCCGGGGAGGAATTACTGTAAAGAAATACAGGACCAAATACCCCCCCCCAGTCAAATGGGCCGGACCCCAGACGTAGCTCACAAAACATCAATTACCCCAAAACCCCCAGGACGTAACCTCCATCCGGCAACGAGAGGATAACTTTTATCCGGACGATGAGCCCCGAAACAGCACAGCTCGGAGAATCTTAACCCCGACTCCAAGTCAGCACCTGGAGCTAAGACGTGTCCGCCGGGGGCCACCACAGCAGCGGAGCCGCCTGATTAACCCAACGAGACGGCGCAGCCAACGAGACGGCAAAAAATGGGGGGTTTTGGGGGCTTTTGTAAAAACTATTAACCTTTCACCCACATACAGTCCGCTCTTACTGCCTGGAAACCCAAACAATGTCAAAGGGAAATACCGAAAACAGGAAGAGGGCCTTTCTGACCACAAGCTGCCAGCCGGCAGAGCCCCCGGCAGGTTATCAGTAACAAGGCCTTCCGAGCCCCCCGCCACTCAGACCACAACTCATTGGATGTACGGGGGGGCAACTGGCTTCTCACCGCTAGCCCGTTTGTCTACGGGCGACGCTGTTCCGGAGATATCCGGCAGCGATCAGTTACTTTGCCGTCTGCCAGTTCTCACCCCTCTCTGCGGAGGGGGCTTTTGGCCGGTATGGCAGCAGCCGGCCACAACACAGTTTAACAGAGCCCAGGACCGGCTGCCGGAGCCGTCACAGCAGCCGCGTGATCAGTCGCCGGCGGCTGCGTTCCGTTACCGGTTTGGCCTCCTCCACTCACCCTTCCAATAAACAGCAGGCGTCCCTCACATCTTACCAGGAGGTGTGATGGGAATCTGGCAGCCGGTGACTGCCGGAGACACGCTCGGCAGGTCATACAAGGTGCACAAACGACACGCTAGTTCCGCGGTGCTTCCCTCCACCGGCTCTCGCTCCCACAGAGCTCGCCTGGCCTCCTCTCCTAGAGACCCCCCTCCAGGCCAAGGCAGGACCCCCAAAACATGCCAAGCAACCAACCATAAGCAGAGACGCTTCACTTGATTGGGCCTCAGGCATTCCGCGGACAGGACGGCTAAACGAGGCTTATGGAGGAGAGGACTGCGGGTTTAGAGGGGGGGGGTTATATCGCGCAGGAGAGCCGAGCGGCCGGAGGGCTCCGCATTCCCCGTAGCAGAGGCAGGTCTCAGCATGCAGGGTAAACGGGTATCTGAGCGCACGCGGGAATCCTGCAGTCCGGCGGCGGCGAGGCTCTTCTCAGTAAGCAGCGGGTGACAGGCGTCGGCGTATTCCGGCTGCCCGCCGCTTTGCAGAAGCTTCTCGCACAGGAAGCCGGAGAACGCGACATTCGCAAACAAACCATAACACAGCAGCATCATCACACGCGCCTCCGCCTGCCGGGCCCCTTCTGTTAACCCCGCGGAGCAGGGCACAGCAGATACCCCGGGGGCACAGCAGAACCCTGCGAGGTCTGGCGCTGCTTGCCGTGGGTTTATATATCGGAGGTATAGTCACCATGATGCCCGCTGGCACCCAGCACAGGGGGAGATGCCAACAGCAGAGACTGAATGCTACCCCCAGAAGCAGCAGTGGGGTAGAATTTAGTTACAGCTCACTGTAATACCCCCCCCCCCCCCGTTACTGCGAAAGCTCACATTATTAACCCCCTGCGCTTCACGGAGCTGTTTAAATCCCGGGAGAGAGGAAAGTGTTAAGGGGTCCGGCCGACATGCTGACCTGGCCAATGAAACAAGAATTTAGGGGTAAGAGCCCAGGCCAGGCTTCGGGGGTTGGGGGAATCGCACACGTAACACACAGACATGCGCGCCTGGCTTTAATGCGCTTCCTGGACTTTATAAAAACAGGAAGAGGCGGGATTTCTATCCAACACGGACGCTTCACCAATCACAGCTGACAGAAATCGGGCCTTTAATACAAACCAATCAGAACAAGCGTAACACAAGGCACGCCAAACCCAATAATATGGCGCCAGGAAGGAGAACCACGGCTCCCCCGACATCCCGCTGGCCCACAGGGGGCCCTCACGGACAGCATGCACATCAGAGACCCTCCCTGCAATTACCCCCCGGAAGGATCACAGGCTACAGCCCAACGTGACGGGGCTCGGGTCCGGGGAGCGGCCGTCACTCGGGATTCATGCAGCCGGCAGGTACTTTGACCCAGACTTTCCAAAACCAGCGCCCGCTGTAACCGACCCCCCCCCAGACGCATACCCTCCCCCGCCCAGACACATAACACATTCACACGGGGGTCTTACCAACTGGAACTCCCTGCGCCGGTCGTACGCTGCCTGGATGCCGCTGTCAGCCCACAACGCCTTGATGGAGGAGAGGTGCATGAGAAACACGTGCGTCTCCACCATGCCCTGCACCACCATAGCCGAGCGCGTGTCGAACGCCATCATGACCTCCCCGTGCTTCTGGTTGGAAGGATTTCCCCACGGGATGTGCAGCTTCTCCCGGGCGTCCACAAGAACTCTGATACCTGGAAGAGAAAGAGGCCGTCAGCGCATGCAGCAACCGCCCGCCGCGGCCCCGTATCCACTACATAACTGTATGGGGTATTATACACGCACAGCCCGCCGCGGCCCCCCGTATCCACTACATAACCGTACGGGATATTATATACGCACCCCTCCACGCCCCCCCCCCTATCCACTACATAACCGTACGGGATATTATATACGCACCACAGAAAAAGAGGGTGCGGGGAGCACTCAGCCTGCGCGGGAGGAGCCATAAAGTGCATGCGGCGGGCGACAAGCGCACCAGAATGCGACAGTCGGGGGAAACGCATCCAACGTTCTGGGGATTCTTCCAATTTTGTATATATATTGTTTACCCAGCAGGGGGTGGAGCCCAGCATGACAGCGCCGGTAGTAGCCCCGCCCCCACATGTAAGGTTGGCTGATGGATGCGCCACCCAAACAAACCAGGAGCCGCCTATAAGCAGCATGCAGGGGACACAAGGGCCACGGCGGACCAGAGCCATGTCACGAAACACGTTAAATAACCAAATGACAGATTTCTAGCATGTAACACGCTGACACGCCCAACACGCGACAAAACATACCCTGAACACGAGACCAGAAAAAGAAACAATAAATGTGCGCGGAATTAGGAGTGCCTCGGGGGTGCGCAGGTGCCTAAAAACGAGCGTCAGCTCCGCAGCCCAATACGTGACCAATTTCACTACACATGACGCAGGGCACCCGGCTACACACGACGCAGGGCACCCGGCTACACACGACGCGGGACATCTCGCCGATCTCCCTACACATGACGCAGGGCATCTCGCCGATCTCCCTATACATGACGCAGGGCATCTCGCCGACCGCCCTATACATGACGCAGGGCATCTCGCCGACCGCCCTATACAT
>VKOC01005111.1:0-34571 GCA_009364415.1 Spea multiplicata | reverse complement strand
GTGTTACCTTACTTTTTCCTTCTGTAATATCTACCAATACATTTTTTGAAAACTGCAAATTTTTCAGTACTTACCCCTGAAGAGCTTTTTCTCCAAACCAATCACCTTTCCCAAGTGTGCGCAAGAATATTGGATCTCCATTGGGAGGTTCTTCTCGGGTGACATTTACCTGTTCAAAAGCCAGTTTACAAAAGGGAACATTTACTAACCCATACAGATGCAAAAGCAGAAAACAAGAAGCGTTACATACAGAGAATGAATTAAAACATGTGTCCATAAATGTATAACTTCTTTATTTTTATGAGAAAGGATCTATACCACCATATGGAATTACCAAGTCATTCAAGCTATTGCCTATGACTCTCTTAAAGTTTTGGGCTATATGCATCATTGATACAGTCTCTTCTACTGTGAATTGATGGAGCCCAGGCATTCTGCTTAAAATCCTAATCCGTCTCAGTTTTGGACTATTACAGATATCCCATAGAGCACAGTAATTTGCTTCCTTGATCACTATAGGGTTATGAGATGAATGTCCATAGCTAAAATGTAACATTTAAAGAACCTCACAGGAGTTCTTCCAACCAATAAAGTGTATACCATGTAGCAAAGAGTGTATAACCTTGTTACTTTGTGCAACAGATGGATTTATTGACCTCTGATTCACCATCCTTAGCTTTCTGAACATAAATCCATTGGACTGGAAAAAAGTGCCAGAGGCATTAATTATATGTAATAAACTGAAACCTTAAAGTGCTCCGAGGGTATATGTGATTGGCATTTCCAGTCCCTTAACACATTATTATTGTTTCAAATAAAACTAGAACTTCAAGAGAATGAGCTGAAACTTACCTTTCCTTTGCTGATGATGAAGAAAGTGTCTCCTCGGGCACCTTGCCTGATAATATAATCCCCACATTCATAGTGTGTCTACAAAAAAAGAGAAAGTAAAAACAAAATCATCTTATTATTAGCATTTGCCTTGTAGCCTGGCCATTGCCTACGTTACTCCTTGGAGACGCATTGTAATAGAAGTAGTGCACTTTAGCCAAACTTAGAAACTGTTCAAAATACATCCACAAATACAATCACCTCATGGTGAATAAGATGTCAAGTGTACAACGCTAAAACAAGAGATGTCTCACGCGATCTTGTATTTAGCGTTCATTCCTATCTTTTTTCTGTGCCTGATAACTTTCCTAAGGAACCAAGTTCTCTCCTTGCTCTACCTGTTGAAAAAATGTAAGTTGCTGCTCCACGTACTTCATTTAACACTTTTATCATTAAATATAGTATTAGAGTGTAAAATGGTTAAAAAACCTTCCTGGAAAAATATTTTTTTCATACATGATTTTTAAGGGAATGCCTATGACAATGTCACACAAAAGCAGGCAAAGATAGGTTGTTTCCATAGAAACTAAAAACGTATCTGAAACGTTTCCGTGTTGCCTTTATGTGATTAAACCTTCAGAGGAAATAATAAAATAATATATCTGCTAAGATTTATTTGGATAACATCACAAGGGGACAATAATTGGGAAGTCTTAGTAGAACAGAACCTTTACGTTGATCTCTGTACATGTTGTTTGGTCTTAAACTGTTACATGAGCTATATAAAATTCTAGAGCAATACATGTCTCATAGGAGGACACGTTATCATTATTAAATTAATTGTGCTTTGTCCAGGCGTCCAGAGACCTCATAGTCAGATTCTCCCAGGGGCTCTATGCAGTCCGTACATTAAATCACACGCACGTCGACATGCATTGATCACTTTCCCGGGTCTCTTTCACAATGTCATTTAGAGCTGTAATAAAATGTAATAATCTTTCTTCCTTTTTAGAAGATCCTGAACTGATCCAGCTTTTGCTTTTCACTTTTAGTAACACGTCTGTGATAGCAATTCAATGTGTACACGCTGTTTTGCCATTATTTACCTGAAATTATGATTATTGCTATTGACCCTGAGTTGTTATTGGTTGACACGATCGATCTGTAGATTTCCCTTTTGCTATGGATCATCTTTATCATTGGAAGTCATTTTTATTGGGACCTTTGATAGACAGTTGTCAAGCACATATTTTTTGTTTGCTAGCATTTCATTGTGTTGTTGGTATATGCTATTGCTTCATTGATCATGCTCTTGGGTTTTAGTTACACAATATTGATCTTAAATGACCATTTTTAGTAAATCATTTGATTTAATTATCACTATTACAGAACCGTAACTACCGATCTTGGCGTCTGGGGCAGGACCAGAGGAACCTTGTGGCATTTGCCCTTTGGAAGGTATGGTCCTATACTATTCATCTAGACCACCCACCGGTTTGATATCCCTGTAATGGTGCCTCTTGCATTTACCACTGGAAATCTTCTTTTCCAGGCATGCTCTCTGAAGCAGAACTCGCCCTTACATTCCAATCGAAGTACGACAAGTTTACAAAATACCAAATTCTTTATCACTATATTTATTTTAGTCTACAACAGAGTGTATTATAAAGTACATGGTTCAAATTGTAACATTTATGGATGTCTGTTTTAAACTTTCTGTGATTAAAGTGTAAAACAATAGTATGTATGCTCCTATATGCAGAAGTCTCTTTGTGAAAGCTAACTTGCTGACTGTATGAAAAAAAATTCTTCCAGGGGTGTCTTTATGATTTCTTTTTTTTATTACTGATATCGCTTTATTTTTTAAAATATTGTTCGTTTTAAAACCGTTCTAGTTTTTATATAAATGTTTTTAGACAGCTGTATATTTGTCAGTTGTGTGTGTTCCGACTGTCTACTAGATAAACACTACTCCTTATCATAATGTCTGTGGTAAACAATAGAACTGCTCAGTCTTAATCACACAGCCTGACATACAGACTAATGAAAGGTTTTTTTATTATTTTTTTTTAATAAAAAATAAGTATTACTATATACGGAGCGGTATTTGATGCTCAAGGAAAAATATATTGTTTTGCCAATGGGACTTCCCCTTTAAACAGCGAGAAGGACAATGCTGTTATTAGAAGGAACAGCCATAAAATTGTGGCTGATAAACATTCTTAGCAACATATTTTATTGATAGAGTAGAAAGGCTCTTAGCATCCTCGTAAAAAAGCACTATTAATTCTCTGTACGTTACAATTCCCCAGACTAACACACAGTCCCCATTTTAATTTGCAGGTTTATAGCAACGTGATGCCATTATTACTCTGGTGTAGAAATTCTTTTCACAATAATACCTCCATATACTTTGTCTGTGTTCTCAGCCCATTAAGTTTTAAAAAGAATGTTAGATTCAAGAGATGTGTTTATCAGAGCAGCAAACAATATAGGGAGGCAAGTATGGATTTCATTTGATAAGTAAATGATGATTCTATTATATTTTCCAGAAATGCCACCACAACACTGATTATATATTTAGCGGAATAACTTACACCCAGCGCGCACACATTGTTTTTATTCCTTGTAAATGGAAATGAAAGTAAATAGAACTGTATTACCCACTCAAACCACTAAACCATTGCTAAAACTCATTCAGATATATGAATTTCCACATTCAATTAAATGTTGGTGGCCAACTCAATACACAAAATGCAATGGGTTCCAACTCATTTTTAATCTGGTTACTAGAAAAGAAAATCTTTCTTAGAATGTTATAAAACGTGTTGTAAAAGAACAAGTTTTCATTGAGTGATATCCATGGCTTGATAGGTTTGGTAATTGTTGGTCGTGATAAACAAGAGTTTATGAAGGCTTCCTCTTTTTGGATAGACATGCCTCAAAAGAGCAGTACCGCTCAACTTCAAGAGAGAATTTGGAAGTCAAATGATGTAAATTAAGCTCGTTCATAGATAGTCATCCACCTGAAAGTCACAGCAGGTACAATTATCTCTGTACTTGAAAGCAAAATTATGAGTGCAATATGAAAAGCATGTTTACTCCCTACTGAGAAGATACCAGAAGAGGGAGGGAAGAGGAATTGAGTTCTGTAGTTAGTCATGGCTCAATGTATGCATTTACCTCCCAGGCATTGTTAAAATAAGCACAGTATATAGGAAGTGGAATCACAAACAGGGTGGTTTGCAATAACCACAAACACATTATAGAGCCGCTGGAGACCAAACAAAGTCCTGCTTTGCAAGTCCTATTTTAATACGTGCAACAAATATGTTAGAAGTACGGACACAATTATGTGATCTTATGCTACTACTGCATTAATGTGCATGACTGTTTAACACGCGTGTGCAACGACACATCTACAGATGACATACATCAGAAAGCTGGCATAGAAAATCTATACCTTTGCAAGCTTTGAGAATGGCTGTGCAGAACACAATATTTACATATAATGAATTGTTTATTAAAATAGGAAATCAAATTGTTGATGCCTTTTTAGCTTGACTTAGAGAAAACTTTTGGAAATTCGTATCCACTTAGGCATTAATGGATTGTTTGCTTCAGTGGTGACTATTGGCAGGAAAATGTCTTTCTCCCAACGCCATGTGTTGTCTACATCCACCACACAGTCCGTTTCCACTGTTGTGTCTATTAAAATGTATTACCACAAGGTGTCATCCTGAGCCAATACGTGAACAGTGCTTCTCTTTAAGCATTTTCATTAATGTTGTTAAGGATGGAAGGCATCAATCAGTTTGGGGTAAATGCACTGTGTGCTGATTATGGGGTCTGCTCTCCACAGACATGGTTGTGGTCGCAGTTCCCTTTTTATCTTCCATGAACCCCTTTTAATTTTAAGCATAAAGCCAGCAGGCCTTAATGAACAGAATAAATGTTCTGCAAATGTCTGTTTGAACAAAGTACTCCTTTTCTTTGTAATGATTTACCAATCCTCTTGACACTTTTAGGTTAAACAGATTTGAAAAAGAATGACATATATGCGAATGAGACCATATTTTGTCAAGTACCGGTAGTTTATTTTATGCCTAACACTCAGTGGATTTGCTAATTTGGGGTATTTGACATAATTTAAAACATTTGATAAGGAACAATGGTTAGGAAGATATAAGCATGTCTACATTGATGTATAAAATGAATTTTCATTCTTGTTGAAATGTAATAAATGGACAGGTTCAAAACTATTACAATTAAAAAAGCTCCCCTATCTACATTCTGATGTTATCCCAGCTGCTCTGAGAATCGGCCATTTGCAGGGCCAGATTGGGAAGCGGCCCTGGAAATATTAGAACAGCAGCCCCATATATTGTTTTGCGTTGTCAAGCTCATGTGCCCATATGCTACACCAAGGGTATAACTAGAGACCACAGGGCCCCGGGGCACCCCAACTTCACAAGAATTATGTCCCACAGTGCCACCTTTGCCCCCAAACAGTGTGTCTGTACCATCCCTTATAGCCTGCCTGTGCCATCTCTGCCCTCAAAGCAGCCTACCTGTGCCACCCCTGCCCCTGAAACAGCCAGCCTGTGCCACCTCTGCTCCCTTAACAGCTTGTCTGTCATGTTTCTGCCCCTTAACACTTATTCAGTCATTCACTCATTCACTCATTCACTCATTCACTCACTTACTCATTCACTAATTCATCCACTCTCTCCCGCTCCCCCTTACCTCATCTGCAGATTTCTCTGGTCCAGGGGCCTCGTTGAGTGTGAGAGCTCCACAGCGGTAAGCTGTGGGCCTGTGTTAGGCAGCTGTTGGGCCGCATAGACATCTGTGCAGCCCCAGTAATGATGCAAAAAAGTGCAGTATTACTTCAGAAAAAACTGCAGTAATTTTTCATAAAGGTAGACCTCAGTAGGCCAGTCCGGCCCTGACCATTTATAAAGTTTAATAGATGAAAAGTAACACAACCACTATCTTGTGCTTCATAACTACTTCACATTTATCCATCAGTATAACCCAAATTGTATAATTTAAAGTTGACATAATATATTATCAGCATTTTTTTATGGAACGTTCACTTTAAGCATTCTAAAAGAACACACAGACTGTTCTATTAGTAAAGTATTGCTGGAGCCTCTATAAAATGTATGCAATACTTTGAAATGTTCCAGTATTGTCTTAAAAGTCATGTATCACAGCTGTGGCTGGCTAGAAATTTTATTGAAATAGAATTGGTTTTATGTGCCAACAGCAGTCTTTTATATTATGTTTTCCTTTTATTCTTCTCACAGCTTAGATAGACCTTTTCTCTATATGCTTAATAGCAAATATAAATCATGTAAGGTTTCCAAAAGAAGAGAAAAAAGATTGTATGGTTGTTTAAACAGAAATTGTCTGCCTGTAAGCCATTGCTTACATTAAAAGACTCCCAAGTTATCAACCACTGTAATACAATATAAAATACGTCTTCAGGTCAAAAAGTTGAGTTTATGTTTGAGTAAGTGAAAGCTGAAGGGTTTGATAAGTGTCTTGAAGCACTGATTATATAACAATCTTAACTAAAGAATCCTTAAGTGATTGGTTAACAAAAAGGTAATAAAAAATACGTGTGTAGAAAAGATAAAACTAAAAAAGTAATGTACTCGGTTCTTGGGATACATACCATTTTCAATCACTTCACTAAGATTTTACTTACCCCCTAACTATAAACTGTGTTTAGACTTCAGGACTTCGGATCTACAAAAATAATACACATTTAACTAAAGAGAGGGGCAGCTGTCTTTTCCCAGCAGCCATACAGATTTGTGATATTGGTAACTTTGGTTAAAGTTTACTGAATTTTTATCAAAACTTTTTTTTCACAGGTCCATGTTTCACATGGGGACATGTGTGTCCATCAGGAACATATGTAATTTATATTAATCTCCATTCAGGCCCTGGAACAGGTATAGACTATGTTAATCATTTCAATGTATTTCCTATTAATATAATCACCAAACTGCATAGGTTTCAAGTATTTTCACCATCTAGTGGCTAGTAAAGAATTAGTAGGATAAAAAGCTGTTCTTTACTTGTTCCTCACTTGCAAAACATTACTTTGCCTTCAATATACTTTTGGATCACATACTGCATTTATAAATGTGATGTAGGATACGAAATATGCTTTTCCTGCTCTCAACCACTCAAGCACTTGAATAAATAGAAAACTTTGCCCTTGGTGTACATATTAAATCTTAAAAACATATTTCAAGGGTACATAACGAAAACACACATACCAGAATATTTTTAACTTTCAATTCATAAATGTCTAGTCAATAAATGACAATATTGCACAAAAATATTCTCTCACGTTGCAAGCAGGGCATCATGTGTGCTGTAATGCACAAGTCCATGGAAGAGCTTTTACAAAGTTTTCTTTTTGTCATTTTGAAAGGTTATCAGATAATAGCAGTAGCAGCTGTAATGATGCTAACTGTCCATTCCAGTGAAAGTCAATTGTGTCTACCTGTTTGCAGGGCACCTGTGGCGTTACAGGCACAGTAACTATTACAGGTTACTTTGCTATTGAGCAGGATAGTTTAACCGGCAGGGGAGACTGGCAACTGTGCAAAGTGTTGAGTAAATGGCTACAAGAATATTGACCAAATACGCTCTGTGTCACTACGCTGGAAATCTAATAAGGCTTGCTGGAAAAGATAAACAGAAAAGCAAAAGTATATCATCGTAGTGAGGAATGCACTTGAAATGGGTATATTAAAGGGTGAAGGATGTGTTAAAATGGAATAATATTTTTTTTCGACTAGGAGAAGTTGTTCCATAAGCACTGGTGTAACACTGAGGTCCCCACATTGCAAGGGGGGTCCTGTCCAGTGGGACACCCAACACCAGCTCCTCCAACTGTCCCCAGCCCGGGCATAAAGCTACGCCGTGCTCCCTCAGTCCCACCACGCCGATTCTGAGTGGCAGGATAGGGCGTTGTTCACCTTTCAAGAATGCTAAAAAATGTAAGAAATAGGATAGCAAAATCACATATCCTCTTCAACTTGTCGAGATAAAATATGAAAAAAATAAGCTTTTTTTTTACAAGTAGATATGATATTTTTATACTCATATGTGCCTTGCTTAAACAAAATAGGTCTCCTAGGAATGAGTTCATTTCAAATAAGGACTGATTTACATTATTTGAATAAATAAGTATACTGAACTCCCACGAGCTGGACAAAAGAAAACAAATCTAGCCTTGGGAAGAAAAACTAACATAACAGGCGATCCATTTAAAGAAAATGGTACTTTGAAGTCACATTTTTTCCCATGAGTTGGTTGAGGGAGCAAACCGGTGGATCAAATTACTTTTAAAATAAAAATAATACTCTAAGAGCCTTTTAAATAAAAAGTATTTAACCTCTGTCACTGCAAATATTAATTTTTGTGTACCTTGAAAAATGCTAAATATTTTCAAGAAAAAAATAATAAAAAAACAGTGCTGCAAATATTGAGGCTTGTAGTTGTGCACCATAGTCTTAGGCCTCATCCTATGTTCTTTTTCCTGTGTTTTTGTCCTTCGCATTTTGATTCCTCTCAGGAGGGGAAAGTAAGTGGAGTTTTGGCAATTTTGTGTAAGAAATGTCACAAGTTCCCCTGCATTTTTTTTGCTTCAGAGGGCATGCTTTTATGACCTGGCATCCTCATTTTGTAATAGATGCTTTTTACCTGAGTTGTAGAGGAGCCCTTCTACCATCTGCTTTGCTAGCCAAGCCATGCCCTCAATTATTTATTATTATTGTATGTTTTATTTTTTTTAGTATTTTTTTTTAATTTTTTTAAAATTTTATGAAGAGAGAAAATGTTTCCCATCCTTTTCACTTTTATCCCCACATCTTACACTTCTTACTGATCACAGTGTGATCAGTAAGAAGGACTCCATTGCCCTGCAATGCAGACTGCAGTACCTGTGACCAGCCTGCATCAGAGGTTTCAGGAATTTATAGGACATAATAATACGTACTAAGATCAGTTTACTTGCTAATATAGTAGATATATATATATATATATATAAACCACATGCTGCAACAAGTATGTATATAAAAAGTGATTCTTAAGTTTGATAGGTGGTCTTATCATGACAGCTATTTATGAACTGTCCTGCTCACTGGATCATTCTATTGGTTACTATCATTATAAAATCACTTTTCACAAGGACGAGTAATGGCCAACATTTCTATAAGCAGTTTTTTTAAGCCTTACGATATGCTGCCTGGAATCTATGGAAATGGAATAATCACGCATACGAGGGTTGGTTTATATTTAACATCCATATATTCTTAAAGGAGTTAACATTATGAAGCCACTATATACAAGGAAGGAACCTGTTAGCTAAGGTTTTTTGCGTAGAAGTTTATGCAGCATACAAACTCTACAGTATATAGTTACTTAGAGAGACCAGTCATTTGGTGTAATAATAATAATTATTGTTATTATTATTATTGTGTGAGAAATATAGGTTTGAATAACATTTATCTAATATTAATAGACTGATTAAGACAGATTTCAAATATCTTCTGATGACTTAATTTGTCACGTTCTATAACTATAATTCAGCCCTAAGCAACATTTTTTTCTTACCTCTTCAAGTACGTCAGCAAGTTTACTAAGTATTTCTTCAGGGAGGCTCTGGAATGTAGGGACACTGCAGAAAAAAATATAATATTTATAATCATATAAAAATTTGTCTTACTTCATTGTTAATGATATACGATCAAATTGAATTAATACATGTCTAATTTTTATACTTCAAACATTTTACTATGATAAAGTACACTGTATCTTTTTTTTTAGTGTCTGCTGAACAGGGCAAATATGAATGTTTTGACTAATCTCAAAGTTCTAAAAATTCCTTGGACATATCAAAATATTACTTAAAAAACTGAGAATGACGACGATAAATCAGTCAAAGCAATTCTATTACTGTCAGTTAGTTATAGCATTTAGTTGCTGATTTGCAGACAATCGTTAAGTTTTATACCCAAAACATTTCAGTGTGGCACAGGAAAGGATAAGTAAAATGTTTATCTTTAACTAATTCCTGAAAATTGATAGCTCCTTGAAGAAGCCCTACTGTATCTCATTCAGTATCTTGTTTTCCCTTAAAATTACTTATAACCAAGCATTGATTCTCAGTTAAATTGCTTCTACAGTCATACCTATACTTAATATACCGGTAATATCTTAATTCATAATTAAAGTTTTTTATTAAAGAAAATAAACTAAACAATAAAAAATTTAAAAAAAACATATTTTTCAAGATCTTAAAATTAATGAATACTAGAATGTTTAGCCATAAAGATGGAGTCTTTAGTTGAATTTGATACATTTTATTGGCCTAACATAGGAAGAGGTCTTATGTGACTGTAGCATTTTCTATGTTGCCCTAATAAAGGGAAACAAAGTCAAGTAAATACTGCAGCTTCTCTTGGTCCAGTGTGGCTAGATCACAAACCAGTGAAACGTATCAAATTGTGAAATGAATAGTTTAGAATTAGGAATAAGTAGAAAATGTCAGTATCATTTAATATATTCAGGAATAGTCCTCGTCCTAGTTTAGTGGCAAGTTCCAATGGATTTATGTTAGCACGAGACACAAGAGAGAGTCTGTCCTCCTAACCATTAGTCGACTTGACAGTAGAATACTTCTAGATCATTCTGTAAGAAACTAGCCAAGCAAAATAATAACCAATTTACCTAAATCTGAATACTGAAATGAACACGCAAAATAATACATTACATATATAGCCCAAAACATTTTATTCAAACATAAAGAGACATTTCAAGATCCTTGACTATGCAACCTTTTCAGATAGCATGCCTATTTTTCTTTTTAAACTCTTCACCAGCTCTGTAGTTACCTAAATAATAAATTATTGTAAATGACAGCATGAATGCAAAAACCCACACATACAGCTAGAAATTAAAATCATGCCAAAATGATTCTTTGTGTATGCAGGTGTGCCAAAAAAGAAAAGAGATAGATGTTTCAGCCTGCCATTTTCAATGTATGTCTTTTTACACCTTGAGTGTCATTAAAAATCCTCACGTTGTGATTTCTGGATTTAATCCTAAAACTGAGTTCTGAACGGGTACAGCATGGGTTTTCTTTTTGCAACAGATGTAGTGCAATAATTAAAACTGTTGAAATTGCTTATCTATTACCATAAAATAATCATAAGTCCATATGTGTCTTTTTTTGCGCATTAAAAATAACCAGAAATCCTGGTTTCATTGAAATTGTGAATTATCACAGAAAAAAAAATATAATGCCACAAAATGGGCTAGTCAGACAGGATTTGTATGAAAACAAAAGCAAAGAAGCAGATATATATACAGAGTAAGAATCTGTGTTATAAACTCGTGCTGACAGATCATTTGTCTAGGCACCAAGCAGTCGATGGATGGAAATTGGTTCAATAATCCTCTTCTAGAGCCTCTCAAAATGTAATAATGTTGCATATGAAACACTAATGATACTTCTGCATCGTCATACTATGCTTAAAGGGATAGTGTTGCCTAAAACAAAAATAGCTTTTGCTGATGACTGCTCAAGCTGTAAGATCAAAATATCGTGGCCTACTTGAACCTCTCTTGGGCTGCAGTTGTGTACAACTATACTAATACAGCTGATTAGAAACACCTATAGTCCGGACGGGTCTGTGGATCACATGGTGGACCTGGCACTCTAAGGCCATGGATGGGTACTCATGACTGCATGTTATGTTTTTAGACTCGTGCAGCATGACAGGCACTCACTGAATCACTCGATCTGGAGCGGTTTATTGGATCCAGGGAGCGGCAGTCCATGTGCTGCATAACAGGGAGTCATTTGTCCTATAACAAGGCCCTGTATGCCCAATGGGCCAATTAAAAATTAGATCCCTTAGATCACAGTCTCCCTAGTTAGCTCCCACTCGGCACTGCGCATCCTTAAAAGGCTGAACACCATAGTATGATGTCATATACCAGCGCTTGGAAGAAGGATTGAGTTGCAGAGGGGGCAGCTGATGATGTTGTCCTTACATAGGCCTAAGACACCTCCAAAGGCTAATATGCTAGTTGGCCAGTGGGCCCTTCCACTTTGTGGGTCCTTTCACTTTACTTCAGGTATGATAAAAAAAAATAGGTAAAACAATATGATCCACACAAATATATCAAGCATTTTATATTAGGATACACATTGTATTAAACTTGACTTGACTCCAATACCCTAACCCCACAGAGAACTACTGGGCAAACCAACATGTCACATCCGGACATTTCACCCATGCCAAAAACATATTGTTTTTTTTAGTTAAAACAACTTCTGTACTCATTATTTTAAAACAATTATGCTTCTTTTGACATTACACAGAATTCAGTTGCTAATTTTCATTAAAAAAAACCAAACGTATTCAACCTTCTGTTCACGAGTCAGACTTTGACCACGCGGTAGCGCAATTCAGACAAATGTCAAAAGTCACAGTAATTTCCAAGGGTAACGAACAATAGTAATAGCACTGGCATTTCTCCTTCCCTTGTATGATCGTGACTTCAAGGAAGCAGGGAAGGATGCTCCATCAGTGCTCTCTAAAAGCTATTCTGCTTGACTTAGAAAAACAGACACCAAGCATTGAAGTGTTTTTTTCCCCCTTGTGTAACATGCTCTTATTTTTATACATTTATTTCTCATGAACCTAACTCATAAAAAGTAAAATACATCAATGTTTTAAATCCTTTGTGTATTTAAAGTTCTTTTTAAAAAGCGGTATTGCCATTTGTAAATTAAGCTACCTTGCTTGGTTATAGGGCCAATATAAATCTAAATCAATTTACACTCATCTAAATATATGCTAGATATTATATTTTTCTTTTATTAGTACACAGCTGTTTATTCCGATCCATGCACATGTTTAGAGCCAATATCATTTTTTAAACGTTAAAATATAAAAATGTTACATTTATTTGAGCTTCTTGGTTTTTTGTAT
The DNA here is from genome assembly GCA_009364415.1 of Spea multiplicata. Taxonomy (NCBI): domain Eukaryota; kingdom Metazoa; phylum Chordata; class Amphibia; order Anura; family Pelobatidae; genus Spea; species Spea multiplicata. The sequence continues at coordinate 21,708 of VKOC01005111.1, read as the reverse complement.
GTTTAAATAGTTATGTTATGAACGTCTTGTTATGTTCTGATTACATATTGTGCAGTGCTATCGAACATGATGGCACTATGTACTGTAAATCACTAAATAATAATGTAGGACGGAGTAAAGATATTGGAAAAATGAAAGTTGCCTTGTCCCAGATATTATTATAGAAGAAAAAATAAATAAAAATAATTAAATTATGGTTTATTTAACTATATAACAACGCACCTGCCATGGTTCTCATTTTGCAGATTGTGAACAAAATAGTGAGGCATATGTTCATGAATGAGCTGGTGAATATGAGGAAAACTAGTCCTTACACATAGGTATACATTTGAAACCCAATACAATATCACCATATTCATGTAAGAAAGTTTTGCATGGATATGTGAGTAGCAATTACAGTATATGAATGTAAATGACAGCTATGTAATTTAATGAAAAAGGTAAATATAAATTAATAGTTTATAACGATGGCGATACATTAATAACTGCAATAAGGACATCTGAATAAGTAGGGAAAAGTTGACATTCAGGCAAAAATGCATTAAATAGCTTTATTCAATCTGTGCCAGTATTGTCAGGGTTATTTTTAAAACCATTTGTAATGTGTTGGAATCTTTTCACCATCATTCCTTTAGCTTAATGGGTCTGTGTGACAGTCTTCATTGGTGATACATTTGTATCAGATTGCACAATTAAAAAGTTTAAGTAGCAATTTTGTAGCAACACTGGCAGAACAGAAAACAATTAAGAGACTCAGAAGTTAAAAAAAATGACAATAAAAAGGGGTTTAAAAACTTTTCAATACTGGCACCTTTTAACACCCTTTTTCATTTTTTACTATAATTGTACATATTATTATTACTAATATTAGTAGTAGTAGTAGTAGTACTAACTAATAAATGAAATGATATAATTATGCATTGCACTACTTAGTTTATATAATGCAGCCACATATTCCATTTCAGCAGGCATTACAGGGTTTAATTTCTCTATGATAAAGTGTTTTTAGTCTTCTGTGCTGAGTGTTAGTTTTACCATTATTATAGTTTAAACCTGTTAACACATTTGTATACTTGATTTTTGGTTGTGTAAAAATTTCTATTAAAATGTATGAATTTTACATGATTCAACTGCTTAAACACAGTTATTTCCATTAGGTTTCTTTGGTTGAATTTTAGCGTTTCTTGTATAGACTCTACCCTATGGATTTTATTTTAGACAGTTCATTGAATAGCAAACCATGAATTGGTTTTGGCCGCTATGCATCTAACCCATTTGGCTGTGCTTGCTCTGGAGGTTAAACTTCCCAGCCTTCCCCAAAGACACCATAATCTGTTAATATAAGATGTTAACAAATATTACTACATCACATTTTGAACCCCAGTATTCATTTAATAGAAATGTAGCAAATATACAATATCATGGGAGATGGCATATTGATAAATGTAAAGCAATGTAGGGAGTTTGTGTTTTTTATATTTCTTTTGGGTAGAATATATTGGAATAAATTGTTTATATAAACCAAATCCTTAAATGCAGGCACCTATAATATTTTTAGAAATGGCAGCAGACATTGGCCAAGGTCATAAACTAATTTTCCATTTGTTAATCAATAGTCCTAAAGATAGGTCATGCAGCGTGCCAAACAAGGACAAGGAGACATCTTAATCAATGAATGAAACATTTAAATGTTTCAGTGTCTGATAAATGGCAATCTTTAATACTTGTTATTATGTTTCTTATTTTTATTTGTGTTGTCTTATCATCCTTTTTAATAGCTTTAAGAATACAATCCATCTTCTAATATGAGATTTATAATCAGCTAATTCTATTTGATATTTGTATTGCGCATATTTGTAAAATTCCCATAATCAAGAATATGATGAGATAATATTAATTTAGTATCACACATTCAATGCCTACACACTGGCACTGGGTTTAACAAGTAATCCATTAGTATGTGAGCCAGCCAGACAGACCTAGGGTAACTGGGCATTAAAGAGTGATTTTTTTTACCAAAGAAAATAAAAGAGAGCTTCACTATACCAAATAAAATGTACATGAAAAATGTAGACACTGCTTTATAGAACATTCTTCGTAAGAAGCTCTCTAGAGCGTGATATGCAACTGATTCCTTCAACAAATTTCAGTGCGAACGATGTCAATGGTAGCATTTGCAGTGTAAATGAATGTAAAACATCCAAAGAGCATTGCATGGGGAAAGGCTTATGGTAGTTCAGCCTTGGCGGCGATAATCTCTGCACCTGTTCTATAGAATTGTATTCTCTGGCTGGTATAGTCTATAGGGTGGAATGCATATCCTCCATTCCAAATGGTTATTATGTCAATAAGGTACTAGGTTACCCAATTATGAGCGACCCCTCATTTGTTGCATAGATATCCCATACACAGTAAGGTGTAATGTGTGCAATCTCTGTGAACATCGTATGGAAAGGTGGAGTTGTCATTATAACACTACAAGATTGTACTTAATACTAGAAGGAAATCTGGTAAGACTCTGGTATAAATTAGCTGCGTGTACACAACCAGGTACTATCCCTTGTCTATATTCAAAGTGATAAAAGCACCTATACTAATTAAGTGAAGACATAAGTAAAGGGGAAACAAGTTTAAAAGAACTTTGCCTTCATGTTTCTAAACCGATAATCCTTGTCATGGCATTTCATTTTCCATTCATTCGCTCAACAACGGAATAGATACCATAGCATTGTGTGTTACTTTCCTCTGACAGATCAACCCGCCCCATTCTTTTGAAAGGCAATTTGAAGAGATTTTTATACTTATTCATAATTCTGTCTATAAACCTCCAAAATTACAATGTGCAAAACGGAGATAAAATCCTTACCTCAAACCTCCATTACAATGACAAAGCGAGATTGCTTTGTTTTGACATCTATTGAAGAGAAATGACTCGATTGACCATTAAAGAAGCTTTTACATCACATAATGTCGTTTACGGCTAATGCTTTGTTAACCTTCATCTGCTTTCTGACACATTCACGTTTTATAAACATTTAAGCATATTTTAGCATGAAGAGGGATGTGTTTGTAAAATTGAAATATGTTTTCTGCCCTTCATCAGGTAAGTGGATAAAGACCTTCCTCCAACTATAAAAACAATCTTTAACGGACAAAAATGGCTACGTTAAAGACTGTAACCACTAATCCCTGTAACAACTATATTTACAAAAGAACCACACGGCCTGCAATTATTCTCCATCCAGCCAGTTATCGTGGACTGGGAATATTCATTACCAAGCCCTAAAGCAAATGTGAAGCTTCTACCTATCAGTGGGGAGGTGAAATGCACTGGCATATAAGAGGGTCGGCTTGGCTCGAAGCCTAAATTAGTAGATCCGGTGATTGGGTAGATTAGAGATGTCCTTGCAACTGGGCCATTTATACCATGAAGGTAACACAGACCTCCTTTACATCTTTATAGTGCATTCTGCGGGGTGCCGCCCTGGGTCAAGCCTAGGGAAAGCAGCCTCCATAATTGATGACTTTTTGTTAGAGCGCCCCCTAAATGTGAAGAACATGATCGGCATTCAGTTTGCCAGCTATGTATTTCATATGTGGTTCTGTTCTATTTCTTCTGCTGAACTTAACCTTTGAATAACTGCGTGTAATATTACAAATTTGTTGGTAATGTTAAATACTCCAACCGCCACACAAATAATTATTTAATCATGCAAAATTGTGCTTCATTCAGAATCTTTAAGAGACACGTCATGTGACACGTCATGTTTGCCATACAAACTGAAAAAAAAGTATCTTTAGAGGAAAGAATAACAGGACAAATCTAGTAAGGTTTAAGTGCTTTACATGCTAGCGTGCTGGAATTTTTTTTATCTAAGTGGAACAGAACCATTAATATTCAGACCTCCTTGGCTTAAGGAAGCAATCTTTGACCCTAATTGAACCCAGACATGCAGGAAAGTACACTGTAATGCGGCATCAAAGAAGCTCAAGAAAGCAGCAATTGGAACTATTTTTTATGATAAAGACTTGTCGTTTCTAAACAGAATAGATAACTTCTAGCTAGAGTGTTAGTGAAAGAACAGTACCCAAGGGTCAGTTTAAAGGTTTTCTCAATATGTATTATAAAATGCTAAGCCTTTTCTTTTTCCATTCTCCTACATATCTGTGGCTTTGCAAAGTATGTAATTATTGTAGGAATAGATCTCACTCACACTTCTATTTTAATGTAATAGCTCCAGAACACCTACTTGAGTGATCTTTATTGGTGAAAACTAAACCAAGTAAGAGGCGGCTTTAGTAAGCTAATTACTGAAACTGCATCTCACATTTCTTCTCTTTGCTGCATTGAAGAGCTTGAACTAAATCCATTACACACCTCTTAACTGTATTAAGTTCTGAAATCTCGAGAGACTTTGTAGGAGCAAACGCATTTTAAAGACATACAGGACTCAAGAAAGTGCTGTATGAGATTAACATGATTATAAATATATTTGAAATGATTTTAATTGGTTTCGTTACACTTCTAGAAATGGACCTTTTTAAGGGATAACGTTTTTTGTTTGGAGTTTAACAAAAGATTGAGTTGGTTAAGAAACTGGCTGCTACTCTCTTGAATTAAATCTAAAAGTGATTGCAGAATTAACGATTGGTGTGAATTATAATTAGACAGTCCAAATACAAATCGGTTGATTACATTTATGTAGATACATCAACAGTTAATTGTTCCACCATTCATCAACTTGCTTGTATACAAAGACACCAGGAGAGGATGACATGGGTCAGCGATCCCTCGGGTTGCTCTGATGATGATCTGTGTGCAATTCCACACATAGCCACCGGGGTGTCTACAATAAATTCAACCTCAGGTAGCATTAGCACCATTACATTAAATGTATTTATATTTTGAGGATGTAGGAGACATTTTTTAATAAAAATCTTATATATATATATATATATATATATACATTACTTTTCATGAATTTGTGTCAGACAGGACTTTATAGTGCCCATTATGTGTGTAAGCTTCATTATTGACCATTACACTGCTCGCTTGTTTAGCTGGTCTTGCGTGGCTTTGCTGAATTTCAGCAATCCTATGGATTCAATTGCATACTGTACAGAAAATACCTTTTCAAGAAACAGCAAGCATCAAACTCAACAACTCTAAGTGATAGAGAATGTAGCTTCACAAAAGCATAAAAGACATTCAAGGCAATAACAGAATTCTGTGGGGAGGATCAAAAATCAGACTACTGAGAAATGAAATATTAGCTCCTTCTGTATGTCCAAAAATATTAGTCAGCAGGTAGAAGGCAAACCGAAGACTTTATGTAGCCTTCCAAGCCATCTGAAATGTGTTTAGATCCTTTAAGTCTTAAGGCATTATTTAGATAAGAAAAATAAGAAAATGCAGTAGTCTGTTTAATGCCATTTCATATATATCTGTATCTACAAAGATATATGTGATCATTTATACCACAGTTAAATTAGAAAATAAAATAAGTAAATAAACACAGCAAAAATCACTTATTATTTCAGTCTTCTGTCTCATTCTATAGATTTATATCAATTCTTTTAAATTAAATATATACCTGGATGGCAAAATAAAGGCAAAATATTGGCCCAACGAGGATCCATAGTAAAAATGAAAAGACTGTCCTAAAATGTTAAGTGCTATCTTTTATAGTTAACTCATCTTCAAAAGAACTTTTCATCTGACGACTGAGTCAGCCTTAAGATATTGTGCCTTTTTTGCAATATCTCCACTGGAACCACAGTTTGACGCACATAACAGATATGTAAATGATTAGGTACAAAATAAGCCATAGAAAGTAGCCATAATATGTATGACTATTGGTCACTGTTTTGGTCTATAAATTCCCAAACAAGTCTGAAGTCATAAAGGCTGCTAATTACATTCATACATATTACTGTACAACCATGATATTAGTTTTGAGCTTATCATGTTGTGAATATGAAGCTGCCATTCTAGGCTGTCATGTGATATATTGGGTCACTTGCCCTGCTCACCACACTAGGCTGATTCTTTATGGCAATGTTAATGAAGTCGTGCTTAATTTTTTTCCTCTATATAATTTTTTTTTCATTTGGCTCTGACAATAGTGTGAGTTCCGCTTTAACAATTTCCTGTGTGGTTAAAGTGGTCATTGCCTTAATGACTGGTAGAAAGTGGTTTTCTTTCTGGCACAGGTAAGAATTAGAAAATAAATGTATTCAGCATATGTTAATATGCGTACATGTTCATTTTTGTTGTTAATAAATAGTACAATGTTCCTTGGTTGCCTTTCAAGTTTGAAGCTGAGCAGCTGGCAAGAAGAAATGAATTGGCAGTTGGGTTAAAGACATAACTATTTGCCAGGAAGGTCATTTTTGAACTTGTTAAAATGTAAAAAAAATGGCTAGAACTAAATGATCTGATATTGCAATTTCAAATGGGAATTTTATTGAGTTGATATTACATGGAAGAATGTAATTAATACAGAACAAATAGCCCTGGTCTAATATTACACTAATAACTAGGGATGTATGGGGGGCGTAGGAATTAACAACATTGGTGGCATGACCTTAGAATTCATCGTACTGTTTGATAGTAAAATTCATTATTTTAAATAAGATCACTTAAGTCCTTAGCTGTTCTGCACAGCGGTCTTTCATGTTTTCTAGGACACATGTATGCTTCTGGGAACACCTTCTGTAGCAATCCCATTATTAAAAATGATGTGTACAACTGGCTTGAAATCTGTATGCATTTCCATTGATGTAATAATAAATCTGAGGGCTTGCATTCTAGTCTTAACACCTTATTATCACCTATTTGCCTTGGGAATCATAGCTGACTACTGGACTGCAAGGCTTTCTTTTAGATCCCTACATATGTTAGTGGTGCAAGACTTCATATAATTGAGTCTAGGCCTGCCTATTTTCATGATTATTTATTGTTTATAGTGCCATCATATTCTGTAGCACTGTACTGCTCCCTTATTTAGGGATATGCACGCTCCCCATTCCAGGGCTAGTTACTGCTTTATTCTGGTATGTATACATTATACACCTTTTGCCTTATTCCCTATTAATGGCAGAACAACCCCATCTTTTTAAGAACCTCAATGCTGATTTGTTCTGTGGTCTGGCCAGGTTTACAACCAGGCTTTGAGGATTGCAGTTGAAATACATGGTATAATCAGTGCAACTCACATGTGCTTGCTCCTCAACAAACACGACAGTGTGGTGCCCATGGGACATCAAGCCACCACAAGAGGGGAACCAAGCCACAAAAGGTGACAGCCCAAAATTTGGTTGCCTGTTTCTTTTTATGCTAATATATATATATATTATATATATAAATATATATATATATATATTAAGTCATGTGTGCCGATTATATTGATTGTTAACAATTTATCTTGATCCTAAGGCAATTAAAATGCTACACTCTGAGCCATGTCTAGTAAAATGAGAAGCTAGTGTATTAATCTGCCTTGTGTCTTCTTATTACAGTCTGTTTCTGATTAAATATATTTGCCTTCCCACTCTTAAATTTCCCATGTGTGTTTTGCAGATATACTTAACTTACAAGACACTGACATTTTCGTGTAATGAGCTTTACATGACTGCTTTGCAATATTTGCATGATACCCCCAAACAGAAGGATTTTGAGCACTTAAAGGCAATCAAGGGGGTTATTTAATTTTGTAATGTGAATGAGCACAACTAAACAATTTTTCCATTTGGATTTCACATTTCAAATATATAGGGGGTAGGCTGAATGACATCATAGAAATATAGAATTTGATGGCATATAACCATTTATCCATTCAATCTGCCTAATCTTGTAAAGACACAGATAGACACAGTTTCTTTGTTCTCCGGGTAGAGGAGCAGTACCCGCTTATGTTAGGTTCCTGAATTGATGGCACAGTTTCAGTCCCAATTGCAGCAGTTGTAAAAGCAGGGCTTGAAAATGTATACAAAGTACAGTACAATTAATTAAATAGCAACAAATAAACAACACAATATTGGTGTTTCCGCTCTCTCTATATCTATATATATATATATATATGGTTTAAGTGGGTGTGTTTTGTGCTATATTATATCATAATTAGGTCTAGTCCTTACTTTTCAATATTTTAAACAAAGCGCAAAAAATACAACCTATGGAATGTCTACAGCTTAATCTCGTAGTGGAAAGGCATAAGATATATTTCATAGCAAAACTAAAGGTAACTAAACCAATATGACCGACTCTCTTCTAAAATTGAGTTTAAAAAGTTCTGAGCTGCCATGAAAAGAATGATGAGCAATCAACTGAATGTGTGGGAAAAAGTCAATAGAGAATGAAATAATGGACAGAACTATCAAGAAGAATTTCTTCTTTTATATGAGAAAGAAATACATCTGAAAGGTAAATAGGGACAGTTTTATCTTTGTTAGACTGATACATAAAAAAAAACAAGCAGAAACATACACAAAAGAACACAAAACAGAGGATGACAAAAAATGCATATGAAAAATATATATTGCAGGACATTAAGGCAGTGCTGCCATGCATCTATAATGTACTTCTTTTACTCATGGTATAGTGTTCTATACACTAAATAACCGTATGTGACAGTATTGACATAAAATAAGCAATATATACATATTTAAAACCCACTTTTTATCTTAACTTCCTTTTGTAAGGATTTCCATTATAATTCATCCCCTTGTATGACCTGTTGTTATGTTGCTGATTGTATTTGATTGGTTCAGACAGCCTTTGCAATGGTAGATGAGAAAAAGGGAGATAAGAGGGAATTCATTAGATAATGCTAGTTGCATCTGAATTCCTATGTAAAAAAAAACACCTTTTATAGGCCAATTTAATTAATTTAGTTAAGAATGTAATTTGTTGACAGGGAGAAAGTAGCAAGCACCTGCACACATCTGATGTGGCTGCATTATTTAATCGGGGTAATCCCTGCTAGTGATATTAGCCTACTTGCTAAATGATTATACAAGTAATTGTAAACCAGCTTCAAATTGAATGTCCTAGCATTCTACTGAGCTTAATGAATTCCTTTGCTGACATATTCTTATAGCGTTATTATGAATTCTAAAAGTGTTAGAGGAGAATTTATTATTCAGCAGAATCATAAAAATACAAATTTAATTCATCTGAATGAGCAGCAGAAATGGTTTTATAAGGGTCACAGACCGGTCCACACAACACAGACAGGATTTACATCAGAGCACTCATGTTTGGCATTAGTGAAGAACAAAGCACTTATGATCCGCCAACACATTAATCACATCTTATGTCCACATGATAAACTTCCACCTGTGAAGCCCTGAAAGGGTATGTATTTTTTAAAAATGGATTCTAAACACCAAGCACAGATGACTTCTGTATAGACAGAGATCCTTATAGAAAATGTATGGGGCTGCAATAAATTCAATGCTGCTGTGGACACTATACACTATGCCCATACCTCGGGCTTCTCCTGGTTTGACCCGGTGTCTCCGGGTGCAGCACGGCTTCCCCGGGTCTCCAGGACACTTTATCTCTATTAAGGAAGCCTTGGGCTAATCCCACCTATAGGCACAGCTAGCCCTGCCTCCACTGGAAGCCACTTCCCCAGAAATGTACAACTACGGAGCCCTGATATTCTTTTTGCTCAAAATACTGATGAAGGGTGCAGAAATAAATAGGGCATTTTATATTTTTATAATGTCTCATTCTTCCAGGAACTTTGCATAGTTACTTGTATTTATAGATATGATAAAGAGATTATTGTTTTTGCTGTAGTATGTGCATTTTCTGTAAGAACCATGAGCTTTGTTGACTCCCACATATTTAAAGATAGAAAAGAGAACACCGTAGAATGATCAATTAGTCTATTTGTGCTGGTGAAATCTGTGTCAATACTTAAACATTAGTATCCTTCCAATCTCGTTTGATTTATGTTTTTAGGTTCTGACTATGGTTCTGTTTGATTTTTCGTGTCTTCTCAGCACCTTAAATAGGATTATTTAAAAGAGGCCAGAGGAAACTCCCAAACTTATCAAAAATCTTTATTTCTCTACATCATATTTGTCAACATTTTATCCAAGCATTATCAGTTGTAAGGATTAAATGGTTCCTCTCAGGTACAATTAAATACATTTGCTCTGAACAAACAATAGCTTTATTTATGCTTGAAATTAAATTGGATCCATTTCTGCCAACTTTGAATTTCTTTTTAATTTCTCTTACAGCAAACGGAAGGACAGGATAATTTCATTAAATGAATAAAAAAAAAATCTTACCTTCAGAAAATCAAGTAAAGATTAATAAAACAGTAAATGTGTTTCATAATTCATTTTTATTTTCCACTCGACTTGTGCATTTGGATTCTTACGCATTACAAATTTAGTGAATTTTGGTAAATTCGGCAATACCTACAAAGCCCTGAGAACTAGGCCAGACCCCCCATGAATCGGACAAACCCAAAGCAAAAGTCTCCCAATGTTGGTCCAAAGTTTGTAGGTCCACATTCACTCACACTCTCTCATACTCTCACTCAATCTCTCACACTCTCGTTCATGTTTCTCTGCCGATCACTTCAGCTTCTGCCGACCAAGTCTGCATCTTCTTCTTCATATTCTACCTTTCGCTTCTCTATTCTACATTCAGTCTTCAATCGTTAACCTGGTATCTTTGTTCGTCCGCATCTTCGCGGATATAATCCGGCAACTTCTGCCAAAATGGTGTCGGTTCGGTGACGTCCTCCTTGAAGCTCCATTCGGGGAAAAGGACGTCACCAAAAGCACCAACTGAGAGCAATATGGCGGCACTTGCGGCAACGTTCTCTTGTGAGTGGCTGCAATGTACTTACTAATGGCGCTAGTGGTTGCTTTTCAAAGCGATCACAAGGCAATCTGAGGCGTACATGTATGAGCTTTCTTCTGAAGAGATTAAATGAGCTGGTATAAGGAGGAGAATTGGGCTGGGAGTGGGTATAAGTAAACGTCACTGTCCTGGAGAAAGAGAAGAATGATCCTGAGACCTAGGGAAGCAGCACTTCATTCAGAGACTCCAAGTCAAAACCAGAGATTTTTCCAGGTATGATTTAAATGTTTGTTAGTGACCTTAACTGTACAATGTAGGGTTTGGTGAAGGCAATAGATCTGCTTAATGTAAATTGTCAAACAGGGCATACAACCAGTGGCGTATTCTAGGGGGACTGTATCAATTTAAGAAAACCAAGCACTAAAACAGCATATACCCCTCATTGTGCATTAGATTGTCTCAAGGCAATTTATTTTTATTTTCATGATAGTGTTGTATTCCTAGTAATGTAAAATTGGAGACAATGAATCTGTTAAGATCTCTTTATAAAGTATATTAAGTATTTTAGGTGCAGAGCCAATTTTTATATGTGCCTTGGTTTGAGGTTTCTCATCGACATAATGTTTACCGGCTGTTTTTTAGAGTTATAAATAGGGGCTTTTAGGACGATGAATAATCTTACAACAAAATTACCCCATAAAGCTACATCTGCTTTCTACTAATAAGTGTACCATTGAATGGAAACAGATGAATTTATGGGTCCCAGTCCTGTTATGTTCTATTCAAATATTTATTTTCCAGAAGACACTTAAGGGACTGTGTAACCAAACAATGTTATGCATATTTACCCTTACAAATAAGGAAAAATAACTTTAAAAAAGAGAGTGGCTTCTTTCTTTTAATTGTATATTTTGGTCAAATGTCTTGCATATGTAGCGGATTAAATATCAATTTGGTTAATTCCTACTAAGCTCAACAAGCATTGGTTTGTCCTTTGTTTAAGACAGATTTTAAGAGATAAAGATGGTCTTCCAGTTTATACGTCACTTTATAAGATATTATATAACAGAATTCTATCCTATACTCTTTTGGATCAACAATGAACAGATATGGGTGCATGTCTTGATGGACACATGTCTTTTTTTCAGCCTATATAACCATGAAACTAAGCCAATTAACATAATAATTTCCCTTCTGCATCCTTTTCTGTTCTAGGGTACAATTTTACTTTTTTTAATTTTTTTTTCCTTATTTTCCTTTGTTAATGACATTCTAAGTTAAAATAATCAGATGTACAGCAGTAGTGAAATAATTGTCATTTCCTATGTATATAGGGTGGAGTAAAAGTGTTTACCAAAAAACAAACAATTACCCAAGTTGTTGTTGTTCTTCCAGCCATGATATGCACTTTAATGCTCAGCCCACTGCTTTTGGGCTCTTCAATCCTCTTACAGTAGAAAATTGTTATTTTGTCCTGATATGTAAAACCATAGAATATAAAGTGGCTGTACTTTATATTTCACACACATACACAGTTCTAGTCATCTAATTAAACAAATATGTTCAAACCATATGCATGCATACATACAGACATTTAAAATAATTAAGGGGCCCAACTGATGTATCTGATGTAGAGTTGATACCCAGTGCTGGTCAGTTCCTTGTTCACCAGAGCTGAGAAACCATTGTCCAGTTGTGTTCATATTGTATGGTGATATCAAGGTGATCATCTCTTCTGATTTAGCACCAAATGATTAAAAAGCGCTAGAATTATTTGACATAAACTCTTATCTACTACAATGTGAATGCTACGGCTAGAACTTGTTAACACTCTGGCCCTTGCATACAACATGCTTCACTTGTAATATTTATTTTAATATGTTACAGGTACTGTAAGTAATTCACTGTGTAAATTGGATTATTTCTTTCCTCTATCTTCAACTCCTGAAGGGGAAACTGATGTTACGGAGTGCATGCCAATTACAGCAATTTTATGTTTATTTATTAAACATGACCCTGTATAACAAATATCTTACCCTGGTATAAATAGATAATTTCCTCTTCCCTGAAACCCACATGAAGTTTATTGCTTTCTCTATAAAAAAATAAAACTAAAAACAAATCAACTTTCCCAAAGATTTATGAGGTCTTCAATATATAAGCTTTTATAGGATACATTTTTCAAATGCAAGACGTATTTAAAATGTTTTGAAGATTAAAGAAAATATAGTTGAATGTTTAATCTCTTACTGGGGTGAGCGTTTGGTAGCAAATATTGCAATATTATAAAAATAATAATAAAAAAAGTCAAATTGTCAAAACTAATATGTTTATTTAAACTGTCAATCACATGAATCTATCTATCTATCTATCTATTTATCTATTTATCTATCTTAGTTCATATATGCACAAATCACTCAGCAGTTCTTTATGTCCAGTAGGTATATATAGGTATTTATGTCTCTATTTGTACAAAGTGCCTCCAAAAACAGATCTATTCTCCCCAAATGCCAATAAAACCTGGTTGCTGATATTCAGTGTAGTTCAATTGATTTTATCAAACTGTAAGTAAATCAGCAGTTTTGCCAAGTACCAAACCAAAAGCTTCCTTAACGATAAATCTCATTTACTATGGATCAGGCCTAGAGTGGCCATGTGGCACACTGGACGGATGCCACATGGCCTGCAGTACACAGCCCTGGATACACACAGCCTCACATTATGTAAGTGTAATAATGTAATCTGTGCCAATGCGTATCCAGTCAGTGGCCACATGAATATCATTTGGCCACCACTGGCTTAACGTACCAGGAGCCACCAAGTCATCCCCATTTCGGCCTAGTTATGGATGCAGAACGTTATGGATGCCACACAACAGCACTTAAAAAGTTATTCGTATTTGAGCTGGGATAAATGAATGCAAGTCACTGAGGGGCCTGAATGCTATAAACCTGCAATAAAAAAAGAAAAAATAAAACTTGGAAGTGTTGGGCAATTATATGTTTGATTGTGAAAGGCAATAATAAAATATCTCATAACACCTTAAATTTCCCAAAAGCACATTTGCTCAAAGAATTATAGCAAAAGCTTCACTAAAAAACTAACGCTGCTCGAGGGAAGCCTACGCATCATCGGAATGTAATGCTAAAGGAATTAAGGTTAAATTTGCCAGTACTGCAGCTCTGAATTACTCTCCGGAAAGCTGTTGCTAAGCAACAAGAAAGAATGATCATTGTTCATATGGAGTTGTGTGCAAACTTTAGTGCTTTTGGCAACTTTTTCCAGTGCTTTGAAACTGTTTAAATTATTTATTTTTTTTACAAAAATTATCTCCCTAAACAAACTCTTTTCTTGCTGCTATCTAAAAAAGACACAATTTCCCAATAAGAAATCATGTAATTAAAAACTAAAAAGACCATTTTTAAGCAATATAAATCACATATAAATAGTTTCAGAACATATATTACTAGTTATGCATGTAAAAAAAATATGCTGAAATGTGATACGTACCAAAATATCGTTCACATTAAAAAAAATGCTTTCATTTTTAATTGGCAACGCTCATTAAAAATAATCACATCTGTCCTATCTTTTCCCAAGAAATAGATTTCCAATAATCCCATAAATTATGGAAAATGTAAAAAAATCACACATAAGTTTTTTAAGTTTTTGCATTCTACCAATATTTTACCTTCTACAGTATAGATTAATCACCTGACTATTGGTCAAATCAATATTTGGTTAAAATTAATTAAATTAAAAAAATGACACTTTTATAAAAAATCTTCCTGCTAATATTTGCATTCTTTTCACATACAGTTTAACAATTTAACAAAGAGGTATCATGCATACATTTTGGGAGCCACACTTAAAAAAGTATTATGTCTTGGCCCCAGTATTGTATTTTTATTTTTAATGCATCTTGGGGTCCATATTGCATGGATTTCAATGTATATAAATTGCAGCATGTGTTCTTTAGTTATTGGAGCAAGACAATGAGACTGAGCATGTGCAAGAAGTGTTCTAACAAATGCTTCCTGCTTCCAGTAGAGACAGCTGTGGGAGGAGTTACATTAGACAGACATCTCGGTTTTTTTTTTAAACTCCAGAAATTAAAGAATGCCACCACCGATTTGCATGCAATAAAATGCAAAATGGACTCCAAAATGCATATAACATGAAAATAGGACTGGAGTCTTTAAAATAGTATTACAAGAATGAAGAAGGAACATTATTTTGCATTACATTTATTTATATAACGCCAGCAGATTCCGTAGCGGTTTACATTTCCTCTACCACTTCTGATAGTAGGTTAATCCATTTATCCACCACCCTCTAAGTATAGTAAAACTTCCTTAAATTATACCTTAATAATAATGTGATGATTTTTGTTTCCATTTTTTCCACATTGGATTAGTATTTGATTTGACCCTACTGTTTCTAAATGGAATTTTAGAAGAAATATTATCCCTAAATATTTTTCGACGTAAACAACTGAGCACATTTTAAAAAAAATAGCACACTTTTACATTAATATGATTCATAGATTTAGTGTTATTCCCCTACAAAAGATCGCATATATTATTCATTCATGCTCAATACTACAGGGCAAGCAGTAAAAGGCAAGAAAGATACAGATACCGTGGAAAATATTTTTTGAAATTTACATAAGACATTGATGCTATGCCCGGAAGGGCACATACAAAAATTAGCAACCTAGAATCCAGACGGTTCTTACAGAATTAGTCAGGACAACAAGATTCTCTCTCTGAGCAGACAGATAATAAGAGTAGAAAATAAAATATAGATAACACAAGAGCTTTCTTTGTAATGATGGCAGATACACGGGAGCAATGATATTCAGAATCATTAAGCTGCAAATGTTCTTACAGTTTAGCTGTTCTTGAGTTGTCTCTAAATTATGCTACTGTTTCTAATCATCTGTATTCCGTCATCTTAAAATTATTGCCACAAAAACACATAATGCACTCAAATTCCTTAAGCAATTATATCTGTTGTATCTCCCCTTCAGCATACAAAGACATTTTGGACAATGCTATGATTCCAGCTTTGTGGGAACAGTTTGGGGAAGACCCTTTTCTATTCCAGCATGGCTGTGTCCCAGCGCACAAAGCAAGGTCCATAAAGACATGGTTGGATGAGTTTGGTGTAGAAGAACTAGACTGGCCCACACAGGGCTCCTAACTCAACCCCATCGGCTTTGGGATGAAGTAGAACGGAGAATGCAAGCCAGACCTTCTTGTCCAACCCCAATGCCCAACCTCACCAAACCTCCCACAGAATCTCTCCAAAATCTTGTAGAAAGCCTTCCCAGAAGAGTGGAAGCTATTATAGCTGCAAAGGGAGACCAACTACATAATAATGTCCGTCTATGTATTTAAAATGCCATGTTATAAAAGTCCATGTTGGCCAAGTGTCCCGATACATTTGTCCCTATAGTATATTTAGGTTGCCTACTTATAGTATATGGAGGATGGTAAGAGTTTTGTAGATGTGATTTAAAGGCTAAAGGATAATCTACGTCACATCACTACTAATCAGTTTCAGCTTCAGAACACATGAAGTAATCTAATCATCCAAATCCTGTGCAAAACCTAAATTCTCATAGGCATACAAATATAACATATTTCTAATATCTACATTACTATGTATAACAAAGTGCTACATCATCCTTGTCACTAGACAGAGCTACAGGCATGTCTTATGCTCTTCTGCTGACAGATTTACAGTCATCCATTCAAGCACTATTGGTTAGGCTGATTTTTATTGCAAGAAAAACACACACAATTAAACCTCAAATTCAGATAGCAATTGTCTTTATACCTCAACCCTCCAAATGTTAAAGGTATACTGCACTATTCAAGTAAGTGGAGATGTAGGTTTCATCACACTGGGTATTTTAAAAAGCATGAATAGTTCATTATGAGCACAAGTGATGGTTTTAGACAAAAAGTATTAAGTAATGCCTATTTGGGATTCTACTCATGCTTGGATGGGTTTCTGGTCTATGATGTTGCTCATACTGAAGTTACTTAATTGTTATGTGAACAAAAGCAGGCAGTGATAGGTGGTTTCAGTTGAAAAGGCCCATTAAATGTTTCTGTGTTTTTTTTCCTGTGATGGAATTGACCGGTCAGCTAATAGCTAATAGCATACTAAAGAGTGCAACTAAGTGGAACAACACCTTTAACTGACCTCTTAACAGTAAATAACAAGGGCACCACACACACACACACACACAAACACCTGGGACTACTGCTAAATACATAAGATACTGGAATGGCAGCACACAACTAGTTATGGTCTCGAAATATGCAGGCAACTATCCTCAGCTATGATCGCATTAAATCCAAATGCAATGAGTCTTACTTAGTAACTCAATAAGTAAAACATGAGTATTGCAATGTATTTTAAATATCAATTAAATACACAAAGCTTATTCAGATACATTTAATCCCCTAAAAGATAAACTATAAGAGGGGTAGAAATCTCCAAATGTTGTAAATGCTCAAAACGCTAAAAAAATCAATATGGACTTAAGTAGCAGCCATTCAATAAAGTTAAGGGGTAGGATGACATAACCCAGTTCTTAATGCAAAGATTTATCCTCTGTGATAAGCCATTCAGTTCCAAAAAAATCCATTTGGAAGTGAAAAGGTCTGATTGAAAAAAAGAAGGAGCTTTCTCCAAAGGTAAAACAGCCTTTGATATCCCCAGCAAATGCCTTATTACCGAGTACCACCTGTGGTCAGTATTACTCAATGTGTGGTTTTCATTTTGATGCACCACCGGTCTTGTTTAATAAGCTGTTCCTGCCAGACGTGTCAATTTATCATCCTAGTGAGGTCCCTTGTAGTGAATGCATGGAATGCTATGCTGAGGAAAGGAGACACAACGAACAGCACCTGCCTCATATCGCCTTGAATTACAGTTTCAGATGAGAGACCCGCAGGCCTCCAGGGTCAGGGGAGGAAAAAGAACAAAATAATATTGACTCAGATTAAAGAAACACAGATTTCATGTTTAGGGAGCAGGAACATTTCACTGCAAACAGATCACAAATCACTCAACAGGTTTCCGAACTAAAAACGTGCTGCTTTTTGGGAATTGATCTGCTAAATGTATGGCATCCTACCAGAGCTGTCTACTCCATTGCTTAAAAAGCGGCGGCCATCCAGGCTCTTGCTCCAACCAGAGATCTGTTATCTGTTATCTACATGAATATTGCGTTGATCCAAGTCAGGGAGACAGAAGAGATGTACTAAGGAGGTGACCAGGAGGTTAGAATTTAAGGAAAAGGGCAGGGAAGATGGAAAACATGGATGCTGTGGTCATAAAGGGAGGTAATCACAGCTTTGCTTATTTGGGACTGGCTTAAAATTCTTATTGAGAAGGCATAAGTCAGAGAACCTTCCTAAACAAGCACATAACTAAATCACAGCTTAGGACACTGATAACCAGAAGTCAATATCTCTCCTCCAAGTGCTAGTTTAGCACATAGTTGCAAAGCAAATCAGACAAGATCATTAAAAAAGTAACATAACACTCACATTCACATTGTGACTGCTTTAGTAAATAACCCATATTTGGGTGATATTTGCAAGCTGCATTAAAGATTACAGTCTTAATTTTAACACTATTAGCTCCTAGACCAAGTGACACCCCAGGTCACAATAATCTCTTGTGATTCCCCCATTCTTTTACACAGATGGCACTAATTTTAAAGCCTAGCAGTATCGAACAGTGAAGAAGCTATACAGAGTAGAGTGCAGAGCAATTATTTATTATGCGGGGGCAGCTGAGCCAGGTACAGGAAATAATTGCCCCCTACTGCCCCTACTCTGTACAGTGTACAGCCTTGCCACTGCTCAGTGCTCCCTACATGTCACTCTGCGCACCACTCATACACTGTAACGCTACATGCAAACACCATACACTGACACTGTAAATCCGCACAATGCTGTATACTGACACTTCCCACACATATTCACTCTAACACCATACACCCAACACAGTCTTACACTGTACACTGACAGGCCCCAAAAACACACACACTCGCAAACTCTACACTGATATATACAGTATACTGTAACATTGTACACTAACACCCCACACATTCTCATTCTAACACTATCAATTTACACCCCACACATTATATAACTTAATATGATATCTCAAAGTAGGTTGTGATTTTAAAAGGGCTGTCGGCATTATTGTGAAGCTAATCTACCACTGGGCGGCTTTTCCATAGGGAGACGTTTAGCTAGAAATGCCAACCTAATGCATTATTTAAATAAAAGGGGCACATGCCAGGATGTGTTATGGAAAGTTAAAAGCACAGACGTGAACGCATATATCTTTCCAACAAAATGAATCACTCGGCAACTTGGAAAAAACAAAGATTCAACATTATTGGTAAATAAACAAACAACCAATCGGTTTTTAAATGTTGATTGTTTACTTAATATATGTTGCAACAATTTAAAAAATTAGACAATTATTTCCAATTGCTCAGTAAATGAATGTCTATTGTGTGTTTTGTGTATCTGTATGCAAATGTGTATATCTCTACGGAACATTTAAATGACAATAGAGTAACTGAACTTGGCACCGTGTTACCCTGTTGTTGTGCAGAATACTCAATGATCAACATGTATTTGGCACTGATTTACGGAGATAATTCTTCAGCGGACAGAGCATCTCCTAAAAGTTTGGCACGTTTGTGGCGTGAGACTCCGTTTCAGTTCTGCTTGGCTGGGTGAATGGCTTTGCTCTGTGATTCATGGCAAAGCAGCCTGCAGATGGAAATGTCTTGCTGGGTACTGACTATAAAGTGAATTTAAAATAAAAAAAGTGACCAATGATATAAATTAGCAAGAGTAATTCTGGCTTCGTTATGATATTATAATGCCCTTAAAAGAACATCATAAATTAATAAAGGGTAATAGTAATATTATTCATGCTCAAGAATGCACTTTTTTCTTGAGCTTGGACACATTTAGCTAGTTTTTAATGAAATTCCTTTGATCACAACATATCTGATGTAAAACAGTAAGACACTAATTGTATTGAGGACATATCACAGATTGTGACAATTGGTAACAGATATATTCCTTTATAAATATGTTTAAAGTCAAATACAAAAATATGGTGTAGCAGAGCACTACTTTCATTGGAATAGTATTGTCTTAATGTAATGATATGATCTTTATACCTAGTCTGCTTAACATATCTCCTAAAGTCTGATGACATACTGTACTGGCGGTCTCACAATACAAGTTACCTAATATATTCTAAGGCTATGCCCTTCAAAAATACATATGACTTTACTGTTGTTTTTTGTTTGTTAAAACCCCCCTAGAAATGGTAAAATGCCTGATAATTTCAACTGAATATATTGTCTGGGAATGTAGGAGATTTTTTTGGTGTATGAAGAACTTACTCTATCTTAGTTTCACATAATGTCTTAAAGTAATTGACTTCTTGTCTTGTTTTGTACAATTCATTGTCTTGGTCTTTGGGAGTACCATTTGACTAATTAAGGTCTTTGGAAATTAAGGATAACCACGTGTTTTCCAGCTAGAGAGGATGGTGGATATGTGGAGAGGTCTTGTAGAGCTTGATATAATGGAAATCACACATACAAAAAGCAGGCATAATGCACATATCCTGCACATAAGACAAGGTCAAGAGCCGTGGAAGGTTTGAGGTCTTGGTAGGACTGGATAGGCCTAATTTGTTTCTTTACGCCATCCAATTCTGTTTTTGTGATTTTATGATCCTCAGGGAGCCACTAAGTAGAGAGTGTTGGTCTTTAGGACTGGCAGAAGATGGAACTTGGACAAAAGACACAGGTCTCAACTAAACTAATTCAACAGATCAAGGTTAATTTGAAACAAGTCTGTACCATACATTATTTCTAATGCTCAAATAAGACTAAGAGATTTTAATAAATATAGCTTGGGGGACAGAAGAGAGGGAGAGGAGATGCGATTGAAACATTTAAACACAGGAGGGAAGGTTTTTCAGGAGGAGATATGGAAAAGCAAGAGGTCATAATCTACAACTAAAAGGTTGAAGGCTTTACTGAGAGGGTGGTAGATAAATGGAACGCCCTCCCATCAGAAGTGGCAGAGGCTAATGTGGCGAGGCAACTTAAACATGCATGGGATAGGCATGAAGCCATCCTGAAGACCAAAGACTAATTAAGATTTGAGTCCTTAAGTCAAAAAGGTCAAACTTGGTGGCTCAATGGTTCAAATTTATGTTACTAATCTAAATAATATCTATTTATCTTTGGTAAGTCAACATGTTCCTGAAACTTTATTCTCTGTTGCTCTAAAGTCACAGGGGCAGTCATCCTGCTTTATAATAGGTTTTAGTTTTGGAAACTAAAGTGTTACTAATGCAATTTTGTTTGTGGCACAGGTTGAATGAAATTGTTACACAAACTAAGTAATTCAAACAATACCATATTTTAAATAAAAAAAGCTTCCTTGCAAGTAGGTTGATCTGCGTAGTCACATTCAGGTGCTTTTGCTAATACAGATCAGGAATTTGCAGCTGTGTAGACAGATGTAAAATTGAATGTGAAAAAAATTCAAATTGATAGCAGAAGTAATTTTACACTCCATAAAGAAGTATATAGTCATTGAAGCATCTTATAAAATTCATTAGGTTTTAAGAATGCTTATTAATCACTAAAAATAATTGCACCTGCTAAAAAGAAAATATACTCCAAAAATAACAAATCCATCTTGCTTTGATCTGTGATGATTATTATGAAAGTTTAGCTGTATTTGTCTAAAAAAGAAATCTGTAGGCTACATGTACAAAAGTTAATTCAAAACCAGGCC
>VKOC01005110.1:0-23032 GCA_009364415.1 Spea multiplicata | reverse complement strand
TAGGTCAGTATGAAGTAGAAGATTTTAAGGGCTGCGTTTCATTTTCCTTTGCCATACTCGGAGTAAAGGGGAACCTGCATGCCAGGGGCGGCTCTGTGGAGGGCAGTCCGCAACAATTTGAGAACATGAGCATGATTAAATTGCAAATCAAAAAAGAAAATTACCAAGGGGGCTGGAAAAAAAAAAAGGATCAGTTATTAACAGCAACAGAAACATTCGATTTGGGGGAAGCAGAATGAAAAGTCTTTGGTTCAGAACAGACTTATTGTAGGTAATGGAAAGGAGACACGGAGGTAAAAGGGTCTTTTAAAAGTGCTGCAACGCACTGGCGCTGCACAAAAGCACGTCTTGTTTCTTAATATAACGGAATAGTTTGAGGAATAATCCAACACATTTAACTAGAGTTGTACCACACATACTTTAAGCTCAATTAAGGCCTATTAAGAAAAATGCTTTAAAGTGTAAAAATCCAACAACAATTATGACTATGGAGAGTTCAAGTGCTAAGGCGACCATGACAGTTTTTTTTTGTTTTTTTACGTTCCTCGCAAGCCTTCATGCTTTTATTTTACCTTCTCAGTAACCGCAGTTAGGGCCATGGCGTGCGTCATCAACGAATCCCCAAAAATGAGTCTCTCAGCCTTGTTCATATTCTTAACGGACACACCAAACACCAGCTCGTGGTCAAATCTAAAATGTTCGTACACAGAAATAAAAGCTAAACGCATATACAAGCAAAATCAGGTGACTACAGAAGGAAACATAACGTCGAATAAACGTCCAACATGTAAAATAAGGTTAACAAAATATTGTGCTGATGGAGGTTGTTGGAGACAGAGGTACCCAGCTGACGTTCTCCTGTACATATATTTTCTTAAAGAAACTTAACTGAAGGGCTGTGCCATACTCAGTGCTGTACTATGACTTAGTGGACAACAATTCCAGTTATCCCCAGTTTTAAGGCCAGCAGGGGGTTGATTCTCAACGGTCCCTGTCATCCAGAGAGTTCAGGGGACCTACTACTATATTCTCGTCAAGAGGTTGACTGAGAAGTTGGATTTTCTTAGTCTCCTCTGGAAAGTCTTACAGTTTACAGGGGTGACACTTCTACAGATCATCCCAAAAAGCTTAGGCAACCAAAAAAGATGAACAGGCATTCAAATAATAGCAGGGAAGGTAAAAATATTATGAAAAATTGACATTGGTAGATCCAACCACTGGGGTTATGAAAATTCCCTCAATCTACCATCCAAAAGGACAGGATGAGAGTAAAAGACCGTTGGACCTAGAAGGGATGGTTGGGGTGCTGTGGTTAGATGACATGGCCTATCCACTCTTAACAGGATTTTTGGCCAAAACACTGAGAAGCTTGAGTTAAATATGGGTAAATATGCCCTATGGAGAGCTCAGTAGAAATAGAATAGAAACGCTAGCAAAAGAGGAATGCATGGCATAAAGTTATACATTATATATATATATATATATATATATACACACACACACACACACACACACACACATACATGCACACACACACACGAGGGGGGGGGAGAAAGAGGTAAACAGGAAAAATTAGGCCAAACCACACAGACTTACATGTTCATGTCATTGATGCCTAACTTTCCATGAAAGTGTTTCCCGACATCACAGCCAAACCACACAGCCTGTAAAACAATTAAAAATGGGTGAATTAAACAGCCTGCATGCACAGCTACAAAGACCTATGTTGGCGCACGGGATGATGGAGGTATGCCTGCTGGTTTGGTCCCCATCAATATTAAAGTCACACAGTATGTCTGAACATGTGTCATTGCGAGGCCTTGAACAAAGTGTACAACACGATCATTTAACTGCTGCAGAATTACAAAGACGCCGTACATGTACTGCATGAGAAACACCAAGCAGCGCGCTTCCGTGGGCTTTCACCCAGATGCCTGGATGCATACCAAGTACAAGCAAAAGGTCCAACTGCGTTAGTATAAATATAGCCCAATACAACAAGGTTGCTTTTTAGCAATAAGTGCACTCTATCGAGAACAAAGACTCACCTCGCCATCTTTAATAGACAAGGCGGCCATCTTTTTTAAGATCTCAATAGGCTGGTTATTGTACATAGTCTTCCGACCTTCCACCATATTTCCCAGGAACTGAACGGTATACAGCTTGGCAAATTCATTCTGTGGCCTGGGATCATTCACAAGGCATATCTGCAACAAAATATAATATACATTACAGTTCTGCATATGTTTTTTTGGTTCAAAACGCTCATAAAATTATAAAAATGAAGATCCAACCAAAAAAAAGGGGGTGCGTCAAAGAATATCAGATTCCCAGATTGTTGGCTACGTCACTGCTATGCGTTTTCAGAAGTATAGTATAGAGGGGGCTTATGATTAAGAGCCTTGGCACGAAACACGCCGAGTGTGTAGCTACCAGCTCTCTGTACGTGAAACGTTTCTTTATAATACACCTTATTTGTTGCTGGAGTTGCCGCAGCATGGTCTCATAAGGCTGATATTTATGTCTGTAAAGACAACTACGTATGGCATGAACCAAAATAATTCTAGTAATCCATGTGCCCAAATCAGAGTTTTTCAAAATGTAGCTGATCCTGCATGAATACAGGTGGTCACTATTACGTATTACTGGATTTGAAGAAAGTCTGATGTAAACAGTGTATTTCGTGACAAGCCGGCATAGTTCTTCGTGGTGGGAATGATGGATTTGTGCGATAGACTGGTGAACAAACAGTGCGACGGGAAGTGACAAGGGAGGGTGGGGATGTTGTTTTAATCTCTGGAGCAGGAAGACTGATTAAAAAGTCATGGCAGCGGAAAATACTTCTAATTTTTCTTTTACAGACAAGGTGCCAACACTAATATGGCAAATATTTACTATTTCCCCCTTATTTTCAGAAATTTATATAAACATACATACACACACACACACACACACACAAAAAGGTAATGGTATTTGGGAAACCGAGTATAATCTAGAAGTTGTAGGGCGTATATTTCACTAATTCTGTCCTAACTCCTACAGATTTGGACAGTTGGACGATGCTTTGGGCAGCCTGGCCAACTCCATCTGTATTAAGACGTTTTCACGTTTTCTGCCCTCCTTAAAGTAATGAAAGCCTGTATTTGTTCTGAAGCTCGAGGACTCACCTTGTCCTCCACGTTGTAGATGGGTTTTACGTGCTCCCGGTAAAACTCTTGCGGTGTTACTGGTCCAATCTTATGAAAGTTTTTCTCTTTGTCTCGGAACTCCCATGAAAAGGTGTCTGGGGGGCTTCCCAAGCAGATACTGACCACTCGATAAACCTGGGAATGCAAAGCATGGAAATTACAACCTAAATACAAAAGCTTTCAAAAACAAATAAGCAATTTAAGGTCCGCTAAGAGTTTGAAACGACAGAGGCAAATGGGTGTCTTAGAGTTTTCTTTACACCCCTTCTTTTCATATCATTGTAACTATTTGTATCCTTAATAAGTCCCCTTATCGTATGATTCAGGATAGTTTTACGCATGTTTAAATTCCCTCACTGTATTAGGCTCTACCACTCCGGCTGGGAGGCTCTTCTACTTATCCGTCACTTTCTTTGTAAAGTAAAACTTCCTTAAATTACACATTTCCACTTTTCTTTTCCAAGTTATACATATTGAGCTATCATGTGCTTTCCTGATATTTTTTTCACTATTTTACTAGCACTCTGCTTGCTTTTTTCTGATGCTTCGTTGCATTGCCTTTAAATCCTCAGAAAGAATCACTCCCTTCCACAGTACCTCAGATGCTATATTCTCCCTGCAGTTCCTTACATCCCAAATGCATTATTTTACATTTATCAACATGAAACTTCAGCTGCCAGGCTCTCAACCATTCTTATAATTTACTGAAATGATTAATCATTGGACTTGTTTCACCAGGAACGTCTACCCTGTGGCAGACCTTTGTAACTTCTGCAAAAGGACATCAATTATGGGTCCCCAATACTGATCCCCGACGTAACCCACAAGTAACGAGTCCTTCCTTTGAATATACACCATTAACTACAGCGTTCTTCCTCTCGTCACTCAACCACTGCCTTATGCATTGAACTACTTAAAGCATCTAAACCCAAGCTATCTGCTTACAGCTCATTAATTAAACATGCCTTATTTTGGGGTGATCTAGAAGCACCTCAAACCGGAAATCTGCCAAGTTTAATATAACTCAATGACTTTCTAATACCATTTGGCTTGTCATTTTAACCTTGTGCAAAGACCCATGTTTAAACTTGGTGATGTAGGGCAATGATGTAGATCATTTGTTGATCTGGTCCAAGAAACCACCACATTTTCTATGAAACACTTCCTTTGCTGATATTTTTGTAGGATATCTTTAGCTCCAATATACTTAAACTATCAATAAATATTTTGTATATATATATTTTTGGCCCAGTACTCATTTTTGAGCTTTTGTTTGCAAGAAACAAATCACTGGTCTAAGCAATTGTATGATATTTTAGAGCGACGGGGGGATAGGAACACTTGATTGTGTAAAATGCCCTTTGATAGGATATCAGAGATCTGGAGGGGAAGTTAATGCCCTGCGTTTCTATAAACAGGCGAATTGGGGAGTATCTCTGCGGCTCCGTGACCCACTTGAAGTTCTGCAGCACAGGATGCTGGCGTTCGGAGATTACAGTCAATAAATATTGTGCTAACAATGGCACATGGGCAGAGGATGAACCACGGCAACAGTTGTATCAACAATGCCCACCGCAGTTCACCGAGGCCAGTTGATCGGTATCTTGAGTAAAGAACTCCATTCCCCCGGATCCGTCGGCACATACAGCTCCCCCCTTTCAACAGTCAGCTAACTCCTTAGAAATGTGAAAATCTATTTACAAAAGAATCAGAGGAATGTCTAAAATAACATAGAAAACCAATTCAAAGTGGGACCCACAGCTTTACTTGTCGCCCCCCTTAGCATTCCCAAAGAGATATGAACCAATAGGGCATAAAAATGTATAGTTTAGCTGTCTGGGTGACGGCACAGATTGCATTATGCATTATACAGAGTCAACTCAGCCCGTCAACAACTGAAACCACAAATATAGTGCAAACTTCTGTTTTTAATGTTAAGAACTACAACAGTTTTACAAGTTCACCTGCCTAAGACCGCACTGTGTGCCTGTTTACTCTTTACTTAATTAAATCAGATTATGGAATGATCCAAGAAATCCAGAACTGCTGACCTCATTTACCTGCCAGAAGTTAAAATATGGTATTAACTGGTTCACAGCTAAATTTGCTTTTTGAATATGTCTAATCTGAATCGAGCATTTTTGCCATCAAATCCCTTCGTATAATTGCAGTAATCCAATATATATTAGAGAGAGAGATATAGATAGAAAAGTTTAACATGTAACAGCGTAAATGCAATTGGGTTATACACAATCTGGATTAGTCGAAAGGATTTTTTTTTATCAGACCAGCCTTTCCACAGAATTTGAATTTGCTTTTTTCTGTAACTTATTGTTCATCTCTGCAGAATATGTGATAAATGTATTAAACGAGATAGCGTAATAGTATGCTGACAGTATTGCACGTTCCTTACTTGCATAGTGCTCCTAATGACATTATGCTTGTAGCCTTTTAACCTGTGATGAAATAGGGCGCAGTGAGCTATCTGAAAAGCTTTTAGGTAAAATAATTTCTAGAAATGATCCCTTACCCTACATTTCAGCCTATTTCTTTTATCCACAATCCTGCAGAATCCCCAGTGCATTTCCCAGGGGCGCAATTTAAGTGATGGATGTCTCAAAGGTTTGAGCTGGAGAGCCCAGCACTGCAGCGGATGTGGATTGTGGAAATTTTAGATCAAAAAGCTGCAGAACCAGAACACCAGAAAAATTACCCCACCAACATGTTGCAAGTGTGAGTGTGAAACACATGATATAAATGCAGTATGGATGCCACACACAACAGCACTGAAATAAAACCTCTTTGCTTCAGCAAATCCCCTTTCATGTGCTGCCCTCTTGTGGTTAAATGGTAGAAGTACATTGGTTGCCAATTTTAACTCACAAAACAAGGTAGGCATTTCACACGAAATCTAGCAGAGCTTTCATTTTTCTATGCAATCTGTAGGTACTGTCTAAACTGTCCATGTGTTTTATATGTGCTGCAGCATGTTAATCAATGTTCTTATAGGGCTTTGTTTGCTTAAGATTTCTTTTCCAAACTTTTACATCTTGAGGAGGTCTAGGAAGAACACAATAACTGTGTCCTGATGCTAACTTGTTAATAACGTTTTACCTTTCATTATCCTATACTACTGATTCTAGCTAATATTTTTAGTGTAAGTATGCCTGATCCATGGATAGTACGGCTGCTTAATGGAAACGTCTGATACTGTAATAGGAAGACGTTATGGATGTGAATGTCAAGTAATAAAGGCTTTGACATTTCCCAGCAAGATAAGACCCCTAAATGCTCCAGTGCTCTGGTGAGTATAAAATAAAGCGCACAAGACAAAACAAGGTTTATGTCATAATTTTACCACGTGTGAGCTAACATAAAATGGTTAATGTGTATTATTTTGTCAATACTAAACCTGTTAATACATGCAGTTGGGTGTAAATGGGAGTCAGTGCAGACTTACCAACGTGGTCACATTCAGAGCTACTTTCCTATGGCCGTTTGTGTTTGTATGGCTGGGGGTAAATGCTTTTATCGTGTAAGAGAAATGCAATGGAGCAGCTTCTCAAAACAGCAGAACAAGTAACAGCGCAGTCAGAAATCAGAACCAACGCACACCTGGACACTCGTACCATCATGGGTAGTGTGATTAAGCCACAGCTTACCTCCTCAATCATTGTATCCACAGCTGTCAAGAGCTCCTCCTTGGTGCTGCCGCTAGACACCATGTTTCTCAAGCGCAAGCAGTATTCTCTCATCTTCAAAGAGAAAACACAAGTTAAAAAATGGTTACCCAATTCAGTATGAGGATGTGCTATGCAGTAATTGATCTGCTGTATATGTGGTATGTACTTCAGAAGAAGGGTTCTCACTTTTTGTGAATGGTTAAAGTCAGCAGAACTCGACAATGGTCCAAAAGTCAGGAAGCATACAATGCAAAGTCATGGGGAAGGCCTATGCAGAAAGCGGTAAGGACACAGAATATCATCATTCTGGCCAACACAGGTAATAAAAAAATGGATGATATCAGAGCTGGATAGCAGTAATGCTGTTGATCATTTTAGTCTATAACTAGTGTAATGTTCAACCAAACACCCATAGTGCTACTGCTCATTTAAGCAAGAATCCAGAAGTTGGTAGCAGGTTATATTGAGAAATGTAATGTAAAAGATAATGAATTGTGCATTATTCGGTTTGCTAAAATAGAGCAAGATCAGGTGCAAGGAAGTACTTCTCAATTCTCTATCATAGACCATAACGGGATTAATATGGAAACCCCCAATTAGAGGCTTCAGTCTGCCGGAGAACTGTTGCTTACAGAAGAACTCGCTTCTCAACTAGACCTCTTTAAAGAGCGGCAGCAAAGGTCTTCTTTTTAAAAACTCTTATGATTACATGACGATGGGTTATCCTTCCAAGCTTAATGCAGTGCTTGGGGGACACAGAACATGGCATTTCATCGGAGCGATGCAGGGACATCACCTTGTGGTTAAGGATGTCATTCATTCTTCGGGTGGCCTCTGAAGTGTGAGATTCAGGGAAAGATTTCTTAGGGACTACACCATATTTCTCTAGGGAAGAGGAAAATAAAGAAATGATCAGATGCAGGGAATCGTCACTATGTTCTTTACAAATCTGCTTTAGGACTGCAATAGAAAATCACATAATTATCCGAACAGATATTAATGGCTGCACGTAATACATAAATCAATATTTAAATTCATTACTCACCAATGAGATTGACCAGCATATCCCACTGGCCTCCATCGTTGCAGGGGTTTGAGAGCAGGAACTGCATTAGCCTCCCATCTATGGGCTCGTTCAGCTGTGCGGTCTCAATGAAGGCATTAAGGAAATAATTACAGCGCTCTACCTGAAAAGTAGAAAAGATGGCGATCATTTTATATGATCCAACCCTTCAGTGTGGTAGCAGCCAAGTAACCCAATATATTCTACGTACATCAAACACAAATAAGCATAATGTGACATTATATGTAGACAACCTACTTACTTGGAAAAGAAAAAATGTCTGTGCGTTAAGCTAGTCTCAGGCGCAAATAACACAAATGTATAATACGAGGCCAACCTCTCATTTATATTATGTTTATATATTTGTTGCCAACTTTATTAGGGTGAGAAGCGCAGGTTTTTTTTTTTGTTAACCTACTTGATCTCCTCCATTTTAGTGTGCGATGTCCACACAACATTCAGCTATTTGGCCAAACCACGTTCACCGTTTTGTTTTTTTAATTTAAAGGACTTGGGGCAAAAAAAAAAATCACTGAATGGCCATCACCATGTAACAAGATGATGCCTTCATTTAAGTTTTCTACTAGAAATTAGTGTGTGTGTAAGCGTGTGTGAGCTTGAGTGTGTTAAACCCAAAAGAGAAAGGGGGTCATCTGGTATACACTAATTTGTTCAATTTATTTTATATAATATTTTTGGATGCACGTATCCATTTTTATAGAACATTCCTAATCCAATGACACCACAGACTTAATGTTCCTTTGTTGGCTAGTTTTAGCAATTAGGCCATAGCAGCTGCTATGGATGGGATGACTGTGCCTACTATCTCTACTACCCTTATGTTGCTGAATTTACTCATAATTTATACACTCAGACATCCTTCCAAATACATCCCCTATCTGACAGTTTCTCTGGGATTGGAAGAAATGCACCGAGGATACCTAAACATTCACTTTTAATACAGAGAATATATATATATATATATATAAATTAGAACCAGCATCTTGTGTTAAGGGAAGAGTCCTGCAGGTGAAATGATATTTACATTACTGTTACAGCAGGGCTTATTCACTAAACAATGTCTCGACTTGTCAGTGCATAACGCATAGCTTAAGTGGTGGTGTTTCTTTAAATATTTAACTATGCATTATGCAGGGATAATTCAGCAGATGCAATCACATGGAGCCGGTCCTTCGTTATTCATAGTTAAGTTGAAGCACCAACATGTTTAAAGATATTGAGGTCTTCTTTTATTATTCTTTTTTTTAGCATGACTGCTTCGTTGTTGAGCCCTCCTTATGCTCCTATGATGATTGGCCCTGCGCCACTGATGGCCACTAGCCTTGCATGGTAATGTTAGTTGCCCACGGGTTACCCATACACCCTGCCACTAGGTGAAAAGCTTTGGGGGCATGTGCAGATTAACGATTAAAACAAGTGGCCACAAGAAACCATTTCATTAAATGACTTGGGTAATGGCACAGAAAGAACAACAAGAGACACATGGCATACCCCTTCACTTCTGCATTGCTTGGCTACACAAAAAAACAGCAAGTCACAACAAGAAGCGATAGCTGGGGAAGATTTTTACCCCCAGCTAAAACAAACCTTATCCCAGAAGAACAGGTAGGACTGGCTGAACTCAAATTCCTCAATGTTAAATTTCTTCATAAAAGGAAGTCGCATCACATTGAGACACGAAAATATCCAGCACCTTCCTGCGGGTAAAGAGGAGCACGCGTTGGCACACGGAAGACGCACGGAATGATTTACATGGCTGTATTTTGCTACATTTCCTTGATACACAGGCGTTGGTGCATAAAAGCAATTCTGGTACAAATTGGTAACAGATTGAACATTTATCAAGAATATCGCATTAACTGCAATCGCACCAAAACTGCATGTTAAGTAAGCTCCATTATTTTCTCTGACTTCAGCTTGGTTCTGGTCAATATGTAATATAACATATCCGTGACTTTTACATGTACATCTTCAGCTATTATCCAACTACAACAAGAATACATATATATATATATATATATATATATATATATATAGCAGGGCTCAACAAATCCCAGGTGCCAGGTCGCCATGGCGACGGAGAATTTTGTCCTGGCGCCTAGGTGTTTGTCAGCCTGTTAAATCCCCCAAAAATGTCCCCACAATCGTGGTGATCACGGAGGCGCTGCTGCTGCTCTCTGCCCAGTATTCTGGACAGACAGCACAGCCACCCCGAGCCCATCCCCGAGCCTGATATCCCTCCCACGGAGCGATTCTGTCGGCTGAAAACGCAATTGTCGGCAAACCAGTAATTGCATTTTCAGCTGCCACAGACAGCTTCAGGGAAGGGGGGTTGAGTGGTGATTTGGTCCCCACACTTGTGTGACACAACATCCCCCTGCTGCCTGATCGCTCCGTGAGAGCAAAAGTGCAGCGTTAACCCCTTTTTTTTTTTTAGGGGTTAATTCCCATTTTGTACGGGGCTCTGCTGCTGGTGGTCTGCCAGGCAGACCAGCAACAGCAAAAACGAGCCTCCTTTAATAAGGCATGGAAGGGGGAGAGGGTTCTTTGGTCTCCACATGAATGTGGAGACCAACCCTCCCCTGCTGCCTGATCGCTCCATGAGAGCGACAGTGCAGCGTTAACCCCTTTAATGCCACAATTGTGTATGACACATGCGTGGCATTGCAGGGGTTAACATTTGTCCCCACAAGCTTGTGGGGACTAAATATCAGTCAATGCTGTGCTCCAATGGAACATCAGCATTGAAAGAGTTAAAAAAAATATCAAAAAAATAATTTAAAAAAAAACAACAAAAAACTGCATTGACCTGAAAGTCCAGGGTGCTTCCGGGTCAAACGCTGTGAGTTTAGTAAGTGGGCTGATGATGATCAGATCACTCCTGACCAACTGTTAGTTTTAAACAAAATCATGGCTCCTAACATATATATATATATTATATATATTGTTGTTGTTTTCTATAGTAGCAACATCCTTCCCCGCAGCGCTGAATAATGCTCTTTGCACTTTTGTGCTGGCATACTATCTTAACAAGTACAATTTATGCTTTACGCATAGCTCAAAAGTTGCATACATTTAATAACATTTATTTTAATTATGGTACATTTAATAGAGAAGAAAATACACTCTAATGAACACAAATATGCAGTCATGAGCTTATTGACCATATCTAGAATGTTCTATAACATACGTTATAGACATTAAGTCTTTGGTTGCAGACAATACCTGAATTCTTCTGGTTGGTGACCGGTTTGCCCTCCGCAGGGATGGTGTGCTGGAAAACATGGACGCTCTCCTGCACGGTCTGCCTTTGCAGACAGACTTCCAAGGGGTCAGCGCACGTAGCCACATTCTGGGCCAGCTGGAACTGAGGTTCAGACTTCAGCTTTTTCCTGAAAGACGCAGTCTTCTCCAAACTTAAACCTAGGGAGAAGGGACAATATAAGTCTTTTAAATGTCCAGAAGAAAAAAAAAAGCATCGACAATGAGTATGACGACGGAAAAAAGGCATTTTCAGCTTGTGATGATACTAGAGAAGATACTAACAACAATATCTACCAGAATCAAGCGGTATGACTCTAGAGACACTTGAGCCAATCGGCACTTTTAAGGTCCTCACGGTGAGGATGCTCAGTACCGTATAACAATACAACCTATGGATTGTCGGGCAGACCACCGGCCATCGAGAAGCCCCGAGAGGAGGCACCAGGCCTGTATCACCCGAGGTTGGACATAAAATAGAATCTCGCCACATTTATTATGCACTGGGCAAGGCAAAGGAAGGGTTAAGCTACACCTAAAGTTAATAAAATGTTATTGCTATTAAAGTTATGGACTTTTTAAAAGGCAATTTGTCCGGCTAAACGAGGAGTAGAAATCTTCTTTATTTAGAAAAGAATAAAACACTTTATTAGAGGAGAGAGTCGGTTTCTTTAGCAGCGCATTGCATTTTCCTCGCTTAACCACATTCTTCTTCATAGGGGAATTCACACAGAAAATCTCAACGTGAAAAAACACAGCGTCAGCCG
Source organism: Spea multiplicata (assembly GCA_009364415.1). Lineage (NCBI taxonomy): Eukaryota > Metazoa > Chordata > Amphibia > Anura > Pelobatidae > Spea > Spea multiplicata. Next base: position 11,049 of record VKOC01005110.1, on the reverse strand, counting down.
AAGTGCGACTTCATACACAGACTTACAAATAGCTCAATGTGAATAAAAACCCTCCTTATCGGCTAGGAATGGGGATTTGCACATTCAATTGACTTTACCGGTAATCGCTAGGTTTTTTAGCCAAAAGACTTAGGGATCCATCTGCCACAGAAGACCCTAATCTAAAAAAAAATAATGAACAATTATGTATGAAAATATAATGAGGTTCTATTAAAAAGGGACCGTTTAGTGTCCCCCGACTCCACCACTACAGAAGAATGTGTATTAAAGTAATCCGAGTACTTTAATATACATTACGCCATTACAAAAATAAAGCACTTATCTGACATAGAAGCTGCAGCCCTGCTGCAGAAGCTGCCCTCTCTTACATGGTACAACATTTCCTGCCACCGACTGGCTGCGTGAAGCAGTGAATAAGTGACAAGAAAGCGATCTCACTGAAATCAACAGAAGACGTTTCTGCTCATGCCCACAGAGGTCTCAATAGACTCCTGCACACAGTGTTCATCGAGCCGGCACTCGAATGGGGGGGATCCTGCATGCCCCATGCATTTGCAAAACAGACAGAAGGAAAAATGAAAGGGATCCCTCCGCTGAACGGTGCGAGGGTGGAAATATTGTCACAAGTAACACTTATATGTTACGTTTTAGATATATTTGGTTTAAATGAAATGACTTTTTACCTTATGGAACCAGAGAACTGGGGCACTGCAGAAGTACGGCCACCCTACCCATTGAGGGCAACAGCACCCGCTTACACTGGAAGGAGGTCATCCAAACCCAAGCTTCACATATAACCAGACACAACCAGTACAAAGCCTCTTTCACAAGCGGAAGAACGCCATAAAGCCAAAGATCAACTGGTACGAGGCAGGTAAAAATACCCTCGGTGCCCAACACCAGATTTTAACACAAAAGGATCTGCCGCCTCTCATATTCTACAATGCAGAAGCAGATGATGATTATTATTATTTATTGTTTTATATAGCGCCATCAAATTCCGTAGCGCTGTACAATGGGTGGACATAACAAGTAGTATGTAACATAACAAATTGACTTACAGAGACAACAGGTGAGGAGGGCCCTGCTCAAACGCGCTTACACTAACCCCCCCGACCGCGTTACACTCCAGTCCTGCGTGCGGCAGCGTGTATTCTGGACTTGCTTCCATTCTGGAATATGACCACAGTTTTGCATAAGTCACCATTTTCTCAAGGAGGTGTCAGACCTCTCACCTATAACTCTAAATCTGACGGCAGATAAGACTCATTCAGCCCACCTACTCTGCCCAATTCCACCGGTTTAAGACTCAGACCTTGGTCTTGCGTTAGATTCCAGATTGCTTTACGCCGATCCCGTACATGTTTTAATTCGTTCACTGTATTAGCCTCTACAACTTCTGCTGGGAGGCTGTTCCATTTATCCACAACCCTCTCCGTAAAAGTAAAATGTCATTACATCTAAACCTCTGACCCTCTAGTTTTAGATCATGACCTCTTGTTTTTGTTTTTTTTTTTAAATAAGCTTTATTAAACCCCCTGTAAGTATCGAGACCTCATCTCTCTCTCCAAGCTTTAAATACCGAGATGCATTAATCCGGTGCATCTGATGCTGCACTTGGGGGAGAGTATTCTTTGCTGAGTGGCAGTAAGTAGGGGGCAGAGTGAGTCAGTACTCGGGGTGCTCCTTCACTACACTATGAAGACAGGAAGCCAAACATTGCAATGGAACAACCTACATGCGAGACAGCGTGCAGACCAATGTATATAAACACACAATGGCTCTCTAGCAGTCGGAGTCCCATCAGTGTTGCCAATGACTGGCTGAATGGCTGGCAGAGGATGATGGGTGTTGCAGTCCTAGCAAACGTCTTTAACAATTAAGGATGACTTCCTCTTGCGAGGCTCAAGCATCAGTCCCTGATTCACAGTACCGGGTGGCCCCGCCCACAACTCAAATTCACGCCCCGCCCATGACTCAGCAGCAGCTGCTGTATCAGCTTGGCGTATCGGGGTGCGGCCGCGGCACCCCATATATATATCTCCCCCAAATGTAATCCTCACCAGAGCTCATGATGGCTTCCTGCAATCACAATACCAGCACTGTGTCAGTCCTCCTGCTCTGAGCCGGCAACTCGCGCTGTCTCAGAACACCTTCCGGGGGCGGTGCAGGAAGTGGTCAGCCGGCCTCCGTCTATTGTGTAGAGTCCCAGGTGCCTGCTCGAGGAGGCGTGACCAAAGGATGCAAGCCAATCGCTAGATGCGCCACGTGATCCGGAGCAGTCCATTCTCTGCAGAAGGGCTGAGTTATGATAGCGGGACTGAGTTTGAACGGTGTCTGTATAAGTGGGCAGCCGGGCCCTGAGGGTCACTATCGCGTCATTATAGTGATGATGTCAGCAGTGGGCAATGAGCCAAAAGTTTAGGAGGGCATAGCATCATACAGATGTTATAGTCTTGGGAATCCAGTTACTAAACTATTGGTTACACGATGATCGAGTCGATCTCACAGATAATTATGCATCTTATTACCCAAAAATCAAGTGTAACTATTTTACATATTAAACATGTAAAACATGGAAGCAGGACCCTCTTATCCTGCTTCTCTAGGGCTATCCGGGGTTGTGCTTGGCTCTAGTGGGGGGGCTGCTAGTGGCTGGTGCCACAATGTGAGAAAACCCTCTCCACTGACTACTTTCCTGTTCCTGCTATAAGGCTTAGATTAAGATGCCTCTTGATAATCACAAGCACAATAGAGAATATAAACATACAAGACGACTATGGTTCTACCCCATCATTTTAATCATTTTATATGATTTATCCACCGAATGAACTACAATGCAGTTATGGCTGATGTCCGCTAGAGGGCAAAACAAACACACGAAACAGACTAGAAATCGAGCCATCCAACGCCTGGAAATGAATCTAGGCTTTCTAAAAAGTCTATATATTTACAGAAGTTGAATTAGAAAAGACTGACCTGAAACACTGTAATGATTGAGTCTTTCCAAATTCATCTTTTGCAAATTCAGTAATGGGGCCTGATTAAATAACTCAACCAAAAACCATGACTAATGAACCAAACTAACAAATTATTCCACTCCCAGGGCATATAGTCAAGTAACAAGTGCTATCTGCTCAATGTGGCATAAAGATTTAGCGTATGTACAAAAATTAAATATGATACACAGAATAACAGATCTGGAATCACATCACTAGTCCCTTTTACTTCTACATTACAACAAAGTGGGCATGGGTGCCTGTGTATAAGTTTGTGTGGGCATGGGTGTCTATGTATACGTGTGTGTGTGCGCATGGGTGTCTATGCATAATTGTGTGTGGGTATGGTTGTCAATGCATAAGTGTTTGTGTGTTAGTGTGTATGTGTAAGTGTTTATGTGTGAGCATATATGTGAGATGAAGGCTCAGACCCTCTGTTTGGGGGAAATGATGGCACAGACCAGCTGCTTGAGAGCAATGCTGGCATAGTCCAACTTGGGGGCACTGACAAGCTGAGGGCAAAAATGATAGGGACCTCCAAATAAGTAAAATAAAAGGCGTCATTAAGGGGAAAATAACATTACATAGGTTAATTTAATATCGTCACCCACAATGCAGTAGTGGCGGCCAGTGCTGGAAAGGCAGACTGGTATAGCTGCGTTAGCCTGGATTTAATTTACTTTAAAACAAAATTATTAGGTACCATCATCATTGCAAGGATTATTAGGAAATCCAATTCTATCTGTCGTAAAAGGACAAGAAAATATTTTCATTTTTTAACTTGTTACTATGTAGCAGTTAAGCAGGAGTTTTTCCAATGAACACTGGCGCAATTCTACTGGCATGAATCCCAGGCAAGTGAATTAACGTAAATTGCAAAACAATTTCCTTCTTAACTTTTCAAGTAGATCTTTGGGCTTGAGGACCTATTGTAACAGGCTTTTCTGTGCATCACACTTGAATGTCTAAATGAAATACTGTACTTGCTCGAATATGACAAGGCTTTTTTCAGAGCAGGTGTTTTATAATCCAACCTCAAATAAAGGTCTGACTATAAAACTAAGATTCAGATCCCCTGCAACTCTGCAGAACTTCCCCGGGACTTCCATCGGGGCTCCTATGACGGAGCGCTGGCGTGACATAACTTTCCGGTGCTCCGTCATAGACGCCTCGGCGGAAGTGCCGGGTAGTAGCAGAGGTTGTCTACGCGCATGACGCAGAGGTCCACTGTCTTCCCCCACTAGAGACCAGGGAGTCTGGAGCACGGGGGGCAAGTCGGGGGATGCATTGGTAAGTCTGGGCAGGGCAGAGTGGCATATCTGGGGGGCAAAGTGGCAAGCTTGGGTGCATAAATTGGGGGCAGGTTGGCAAATGAAAACAGTCAATGCATTTTTCTCATTCATAGTCATTACTATTGATTGGACCGTGGGAAAGCATTTGCTTTGGCCCCCTCCCATCTTGCTGTATATGTGGCTGGGGGTGCTCAATTCAGGGGTCACTTATACTTACTGCACTGACTATAAAGATTTAGAGTCAACTGTCAGAGTCAGTGCCATTGTCCTGTCTTCTGAAAAAGAGACAGCAAGAAGTAGACAGAACAAAAGGGAGAGGGACTTGAAAAACACCGAAAAAAAGGAAGAGAGGTCATTAAAAGAGATAGAAAAAAAGAAATATCAAAATAAATTGTACAAGAAGCCATCTTGCAGTCTCTTTTCCGTTTGATCTCTCTTTTTCTGTCTCTTTGGTTCCTGTAGGAAAATAAGGCAGAAAAACAAGGCAGTAAGAGCAAGAAAAAAATAGGAAGTCATTTAAAAGAGATGAAAAAAAGAGACATAGCAAAATACATTTTTTGGTAGTGGTGGATACAGGTGTCCATGTACTGATACTTTTCCAACCACTGCTCATGTAGGTTTATCAGCTTTTCCTCCAAAAAATACATGGTTGTGAGTTGGCTAGGGTGGAGCCACAAAAGAGCGGAGCAACTCAATGTTGCATGATCTGGATATTGAGCTGCAGGCTCCTTGGTACAGGTACTCACTGTCAGTGGTACACTACAACTCCCATCATTATATAGTGAACCAGAAACAGACAGTGGTACAACATGACTGTTATCATTATATAGCAAGCCAGACACAGATGGTAGTACAGCATAACTCAGATCATTATATAGTTATCCAGACACAGACGGTGGTACAGAATTACTCATATCATTATATAGTGATCCAGAGAAAGACTGTGGTAGAGCATGACTCCTATAGTTATATAGGAAGACAGGTACTGATGGTGGTACACCATAACTCCTAATGAGCCAAATTGACAGTGGTACAACATAACTCCATCATCATCATTTGTGTGTTTGCATTTGTTGCTTCTTCACTCTTACTCACGCTCTTATACTTTCACTCATGCTCTTTTATACTCTCACTCACTCTTACACATGTTCTCACATTGTCACTCTCTCACTCTTTTGTTCTCTCTTCCTCTTCCTTTTGTTGCTTCATCTTTTTTCTCACTCCTGTTATTCCCTTTCCCTATCATATATTCACCTTTTCTTCTCTTTTATTTCTCGTACTCCTTCTCTGTATATTTCTCTCTTTTTTCCTCTTTCCTCTATTTTATTTTCCCTTTCTTTCTGTTTTCTCTCTCCCGTGCTATTCATTTTCACTTTTATCTTCCTTTACTCCCTTTTTCATCTCTAAACATTCTTTTTTCTCTCTCTCTCCCTCCCTCCTTTTATTCTTTTTTTCTCTTTCTTTTCTTCTTCTTCTTCTTCACACATCACAACTTATACCTACCATATCATCACTCCCATCACACCTCACACCCATCACATCTCACTCCCACACACCTCACTCCTATCACACCCAGCCATCATGCATCATGCCTTTCATACCGAGCTATCACAAACTACACCTCACGCCAATCAAATACAGCCATCACAACTCACACCCATCACACCCAGCCATCACACACACTCCCTCCTTCTTACCTTGAGCCGAGCTAGGATCTCCAGCAGATGCAAAAGGATGTAGGAAAGAGCAGAAAGAGCAGGACCGAAAGGAAGAGGGTCTCAAAATATTGAGCTGACAGCTGACAGTTCCGCCCTTTTGAGGAAGTCTGCTCCCTGTTTCCCCTGCTGCATAAAAAATATCGACTTTGGATTGCCAGTATTTTACTTACTCCGACACTGGCTTCTAAGGGCTGGTTACCGGCAACCCTATGCTCAAGGGGCAGCTGCTTCGTGCCCACTATGAATGACTGGAACTGGGGCAGCTGCCCCTTTTGCCCCACGTTTAAGACAGCCCTGACCAGGCTGTAAAAGTATTGGTACAGTAGGTCAATGTAAGAGCAGAGCATCTCCCTAAACCTCCCTCAACTAAACCTTAGCAAACCCTTAACCTTACACTCATGGCCCAATATAATGTTTTCTTTTTGTCACCTCTTGACCAGAGCATCCTGGATTGTGTCTCTGATAAGGGATATGCTGTTGTGACTAGGGAATCCAGCAGGTCCAGTCAGCATACAGAATGTAGCCAGGTAGCTTATTCCTTAGTTAAGATCTTGCAGTCCACATTAAGGGGAGAGATGGGATGATTATTATCTATTTATGCAATTAAGGTATTTTATTTAGGCAATTTAATTTATAAACCAATTTCTACTGTTCCTATACACATGTTGGACCTTTTATGCCTGTAAAGTATGATACTATCATACTGACCACACATTAGCCCCTAGAGAAAATGTGTATTACTGGAACAGAGAAGATAGAGGTATTCGTGGCCCCAAAAAGTCTGTCCTATCAAAGCAAGGTTCAATAGATTTGAGGAAACGAATGATGATGTCCTTTGCATGGAAAAACACAGAGTCAGTGTACAATATTATTGTTCTGGGGGTAACATAGGCAGCTCCTATGGTCTTAAGGACCCTAAAGCCATGTTAGTGCACAAGCGGATCTTTTGATGTTAGCACTAATATTTGCAATGCTGCTAATTAATATTGTAATTATTTAATACAAAGTATGTACAATGTGTTTGATTATTATTTTTATACAACCTCAGTTGTATTAGCTACATAATATAACTTAACATAATGGCCACAATTAAGACACATTTGGAAAAAAGAAGGGGGAGACCTTCAACACAGCTTGCAGTGGCCACAACATTCTCTTGCCTCTGATTTTATCCCTTAGGATGCAGATTCCCAGCTAACCAGAAAACTTTCTTTTTTACAAGTTAAGTGATCTAATGAGCCATGCCAGTAACTGCTGGAACTCCATGGTATGTGGGATCCTATCTGAATGAAAAAAAACACATAAAAAAAACAAAGGACAATAAAGTCACTCATGGAGGAAGAAACATCACTCCTCCCTGTGCCTGTTGAACATTTCCCTTCCTCACCCCATCATTCAGCTGTTGGGTGTTATTTTGCATGAATGTTGATGGCAGCAGCTGTTACTGCAGCAAGAGCCTCCTGGCTGCAGCCTCCTGCATCAAACACTACCAGATCCCCTCAGACTCAGACAGCAGCCTCAGTCACTGCTAGATCTGCACTGGACAGAGGGGAGTGGAAGCCAACCCATGCACTGAAGATCACGCAGGCAAGGAGAGAGGACACCCTGCAGCCACCTCCTGCTCAGGAAACCCAGGATATAAGAAAGAAGGGCTTTTTTTTATAACACCACATAACCCACCTGTCCCACCATCCATCACCTTATCTCATTCTACCTGCTGATCCAGGTAAGCCTCCCTTTTTCCCTTTAATGAGCTTTCCAGGGGCATCCTATGCACTGATCGGGCGATGTATAGGGCATGAATTGACAAGTCACTGCCTGGTTTATGGGCAGGCAGTCCGGCTTTAGAATGATCTGCAGGGTTCTCTTCGCCACCGAGGAGTTCTCTGACCCCGATCTTCCCATTTACACCCTGATTTGTAAGGTTATTGAGTTTTTTGGGCATTTCTTTCTGCCTCTCTGGTCACAGGACCTGCAGGGGAATGCTCAGATATTTCTATATTTGGAAAGTGACCTCTCTTCTCTGCAGCACGCAGCGATTCTCCTTCTATAGCTGCTGGGGCTGGGGGGGGGGGAGAAGTCATCTCATTTCTCCAAATCTGCCCATGATACCCCTGGGGGAAAATGAGCATTATTCTTACAACATATCACTTTTCATATATCCCCTTTTAGGGATATCAGTCTAAGTTTAACTTTATGTTCTTTAAGAAGGTGTTTCAAATATATGATTCCATGCCTGATCATCTCTATGATAAATACATACGAAGTAAATGTCATTCATCTGAAATTAGAATTGTGCCATCAACCACACACCCAGTCCTGTAAATGCTCCATTGGTTGGCAAAGCCTGATTTTATTAATTCCATGATATCTTATAGCAGCATCTAAGATGTAGTAAAGGTGATTGAGGTTGCCCCCTGCTTGAGCAGTGCTACCAAATAGGTATATATATATTTTATTTATTTATTTATTTATTTTTTTCAGCTTTTCTGTTAAACATAGGGACCCCTAAAACAATCTGCTGATCACGCCCAAAAAGTGCCCCCTGTCTGTTCTATCTCTATGGTCAATAAGATTCTACATTACCTGAAGATTATTATTGAAAATAAACCCCCAGGGCTGCAATGATTACATATAGCTTTACATTGCATTCTTTTCAGTAAGTGACCTTCCAGTGGACATTCTAACATAACTTCACTCAATATGAATAAATGTCACATAAGTAGATTTACAAGATTCTCAGTAGGAACATGTATTAAATTCAGTTGGTACTTGGATGCCAGTTGTCATCTTTCAAATTTACATTTTCATTGAAAGCCAACATTAAAATCCGTCTTTTGGAATAAGAAAAAATTATATCATTCTGTGGTGTGGTCCGTAAATAATAATAACTCCCTCACTGAGTTTTGCATTGTCATACAGGAAAGGTAATTATTACAATGTTCTATGTCTAGAGACGTATGATGCTGTAGCACTGTATATAATATACATTATATAAATATATTTGGATGATTGCGTTGTAATGCTTAGCAAGGTGTTCATAAGGTTGCTGGCCTGCTATTGATATAAAACAATGATAGGTGGATGCCATTTAGCTGCTGTATATCATGTTTCAGGGGCTACAGCAGAACATATAGATTACCTACCTATCAATAACACATCCTCAGCCAAAATCAATAAATAAATTGAGCCATTTCGTGCCATGCTTTATAACATGTATCATTGCAATTTACCCTACTGCGTGCCAGGGAGGGATGTAACAAGCAGAGTAAAACCTCAGGACATAATAAGGCATTAAATAAGCAGACATGTCTTTTATTATCATTAATGTTTATCGTTTTATATAGCGCCATCATATTATGCACTGCTGTACAATGGGCAAACTGGACATATCAAGTAGTACACAAATAGTTAGGAGGGCCCTGCTCAGAGAAGACGGGAAAGCAAAGCAAACACTATTTCTTCACTGATCACTTTAAGTAGAGTTTAGCAAGCTGGCCCAACAGAGTTAGATACTAGCCAAGTTAGATTTTCCCTCCAGATCCTCACTGCAGGGACCCAAAATGGAGGCCGAGAAGGCAAATTCAGCCAGTTTGGGTTTGCTTCATGTTCTTTTTCTCCTGACAAGCTGGGCATTGGGCTTGGCCAGCTTCACCCAATGCAAACATTAAACATTTGGTGCATTGTTGTTAAGGAGCAACTGACTGCTCACAGTTAATAGAAAAAGTTCCCTTTTAGATCATATAATATATATAAAAATATTGGCCTCTGAGTCACAGAAGCAAATCATTTGATGGTAGATAAGAACCATTTAGGCCCATCTACTATGCCTGTTTTCCTGATGTGGAGACGCTTACCTTAATCAGTCCTTACTCTCGTCTTAGATTCCATATACCTATCTCATGCATGCTTATATTCCCTCACTGTATAAGCCTATGCCATTTCTGCGGGGAGGCTGTTCCACTTATCTACCACCCTCTTAGTAAAGTACAAAGTCTATAGTTGGTGGGTTAACAATGATATATAACGGATATGCTCGTTCAGTGACGGGAGAAAGGGGACAGTCAGTGGTAGGTATTTGAAAAGCTCTATCATTTCATAGATAGGGTCTACGGAGTGGGGACAGTGAGCGTATTGTCTTATGGTTTTTTGGCAGATGAAGTATTTTTAAGGAAACACACATTAAGCGTGGCTCAGACAGCATGATACTTGTTCCAATAATATAATATTTACTGATATAGTCAACAATGGTCAGTAAGAAAGTCCTTTTTATTGCGTGGAAAACTTTTTGATTTTGACTATTAATTGTGATGAGATCATAATGTGCAGATGTTCATTGGAACTTCTCACCGCAATACTTCACGTAATAAAAATAAATAATAATAATAATAATAAAAATCTATACGTGTTAAATTCCATTGAAAAACAAAAGTCCTTTTTAAGGTGCCAAGATCCCTCTAGTGCAGGGGCGTCCAACATGCGGCCCGGGCAACCGATCTTACGGGGGATGCACCTCGAGCCCTGCTACAACAAGAGCCCTGCTACTTACCAGTGTGAGGGTCTTTTGTATTGCAAAGAGGAGGCAGAACCAGAGGAGTTCACGTGACATCACATGACTCTGCTCCAGTCCTGCTTCCTCTGTGCAGTACCAGAGAACGCAGAGGGAGGCCGCGCCCCCTGCTGAAGTCTGTGAGCGGAATCCAGAGCAGCAGTGCAGTTAAGAGGGTGGGGAGGATGTTTGAATGAGTATGCGTGATTGAGGGAATGAATCTGTGAATGAATGAGTATATAAATGAATGAGTGTGTGTGATAGTATGGATGTGTAAGTGCTGGAACCTAGGCATGATGGGACTGTGCTGTTAGCAATCACACTCCTATCATGCCAAGTCAGCCAGTACATGCTGAAACCTAGCTAGCTGCCCCACTTGTGTATTGATGTTGCAAGCAGTATGGGGTCTGCACATCACTTACAGCCACCCTGTACCAGCATGTACTGACTGACTTGGCATGATAGGAGTGTGATTGCTAACAGCAATCACA
>VKOC01005109.1:0-30048 GCA_009364415.1 Spea multiplicata | reverse complement strand
AAAGCGAAAACAGATCGCTTTCTGCACCCGTTTAATGACGTGCCAGGACCTTTATTGTCATAAAGCACATGCTTTTGCGTGTCGTGCCAGGACCGGCAATTGTCATCAAGGGGTTAAATGAGATTAATTCAATAAATAAAGTGCCGAACAAAGGTGTGGTCAACGTTGACAAAAACATGGTTTTATCTAAATTTGCTCCAATAAACTGACTCTTTCTGCAGACTTAGAGGGTGCCATTTCTGCAGTTGTGGTAGATTGGGTGACCTTACCTGCTCAAACACCACTCTGAGCTGATTTTGTATGGCAATGCTAATGAAATCCTATCTTCCATAGACTTTCATCAGAGAACATCCTTTACCACAGGCAGAATGATAATGAGTGAGGGTATTTGTATAGTAGACTGTGCTAAAATAGCAGCGTTAGAACACATACACATGGCTATTTACCCCCCCCCCCGATATGTATCAAATGGGGGCCCTGACATGAGCATGACTGACATTGCATTATTAATAAGCTTCTGTGGACAGGTCCTCTTGGAATTCCTGACTACAAGTGCAATAGCTGGCAAAGCGATTTAAAGTGTTGAATGTTGAAAACACTCATGGGAGATCTAATTATAAATGTATTTGGGAAGGCAAAACTATACATCTTCAGGTTAGGCCCCTGGGAATCAGCGTAGCTAAATGGACAGGGAGCATGTATGTGTGTGGGCGAGTGCATGCTTGGGGCATGGGTGTTTTTGATTGGGGTATGTAAATTGAGGGGCGGGAGACCCTAGGGGATAAAAGGTGCCCTCTGGGTGACCCCGGTCACTGTCACTTTTTATTTGAGACGGCTAACAGTTTTACCTGCTGCTTCCCCACCCTCCCTCCCTAATTTTTGTGTACTAACTTTCTTTTCTTTTGTCACAGCAGGCGGTTTATGTGTCCTTGCCGGTCTGGTTTGTTAAATTTTGGAGTTGGATGATGGTGTGAAGGAAGGCTCAATCCTCCCCTAACCTCTGGTGTATTGGACGTGCCCACCGAGCTGATGGACGGCTGGTGGTTAGCATTGGTTTTGGGACAGCGGAAGGTAGCTGTCAGTGTTATTTGGACGAGGGGGGAGGCGAGCATCTGTGTTGGAGTGTACAGTGGTGAGCGGCCGGCAAGGACGGGGTTAATAGTTTTCCTGTGTTGGTAATGAAGGAAGATATGTTAATCATGTATATTTGTATATTTGTATTTAAATTTATTTGTGGATTGTTTTACAAAGATTGTTCTACATACATGTATTGAATTTACTTAAATTGCTTTTCTGCCGTAGCTTGTCAAACAACTGTATCACAAAGCTCTCTGAGGGAATTTATTCCATTGCGTTAACTCTGGCAACATTATAGAGCACAGCCTGGGCCTTTCTCAAGCTTATCTTGAACAATATTCTGTATCTGGAGTTCCGTAATGACTCTCAAATGAAACTGGGGATTCAACTGCTATTTACAATACAAGAGTAAATAAATTGTGTTGCCTGATCTGCACTATTAATTTGTTTTGTGATCTATGGCGTGATGACTAGACTGACCCTTTCAAATAAACACTGTATTATGCATAGGGGAGTTCCTACTATGCCTAGATGAGTCATGTGGACTTCAGCTTCTCTTGAACCAAGTAAAGGGTAATATATAGAGCGCGGTTAACATCAGTAGGCTATTCTATTACCTCTGGAGCAGATGTTCCTCCATTTTCGCTTTCATTTTCGCTTTCATTTTCACCTTCTGCTTCTTCAGAGTCGGCCTCTTCAGCTGCCCCTTTTCCTTCAGAGCCTCCTGTTTCAGTGCCTCCTGTTTCAGTGCCTCCTGTTTCAGATCCTCCTGTAGTTGGAGCCTTATTTCCATTTTTAATTACTTCTGGTGACTCAACCTATTGATTGAAACAATTTTTACATTGAAAAGGTGATCTGCGAAATCCAGAAATTTTCAATTAGTTTTTGAGTTGTGGTTAAATTTTTAAAGTTTGTACAGTGATAACGTACTACATAGAATATATATACTATATAGAATATAGGGTTTCTCTTATCAACATGTAATCAAGCACTTTAACGTTCATTACAGAGCGACATGTTATGCGTCATCCAGAAGTCCAAATGTATTTGCAGTCTCTGGTGTGTGGTACGTTCATACTCTTAGTTTAGGATATGATTGCATCCATTGATAAATGTTATTGTCTTTTATACTAAAGCTGGTAATGTGGCTGAATTTCACATAATAATATTTCTATTAATATATAGAGTATATATATATATACCGGTGTATATATATATATTATTTTTGAATATCTAAATTAAATTAAATACTAGAAAATGACTTTGAAATGTAGTAAAGCAGAATATATTGTTGGAAACAATAAAGGTTCTATATTAAAGTCACATAAATACCAATAAAGAAAACATATAACCAGTTTAGCTATATTATAAAACACACTCTTTAAAAAAAGTGTGCCAAAATTAGTAAATCTTTACTAACGGATTTCAAAGTAGCATACAGAGGAGCTTCTCTACACACGTTGACAGAAATACAACATTTCACATGACATGATACACCCTGACTGTACATACAAAATTTGTATGGTAATTGTGGACAGAATCCTAGTTTGCCTAGAAAACAATGCTGCCGCAAAGACTGATGCTTAAACTGCACTGGTGACTTCATAGAAATATATGGGTTTATATATAAAGTGAATTTTATTTTATATATAGAAATATAACATTTCATTTCATTTAGCTAAATATAGCACCAGCAGATTCCATAGTGCATATAGCTTATATTGATATGTAAACATTATTTCATATGTTGGAACTGGAAAATATAGAATTTGAGAAAAGATGATTTGATGATGACACAATATGGCCCTTGAACTGTGGGAATTAAAAAAATGCAGAAGGTGACACTGCAGTCCGCTCTATGTAAAGTCATTGACCTTCCAGAAATATACACTTATAGTAAGCAGCAAATTGTTCTGGAGCATATCATCCTCTCAACACTCAAATTCCAAATTAGGCTAGTACATCATTCTGGAGGTGTTTTAGCTCTTGCCAGGATCATCTGGAACCCACCATTACTGGTATTAAGCTGCCTATGTTTTGTTTGAGGTTAACCTCACATGTGGTTTAGAAGCAATACTGCCCTAGCTGAAAGTATATGACTCATAAAACCCCCATACTTTAAAAATAGGCTAGATGATTACATGTTAGTTTGATAATGTTCAGCTCTGTAAATTTGCCCATAGTTTTTGAATAAACTGAACTTTCTCACAATACAACAGAACTCTGTTAATTTATTTTTTTAATGGTTTTACTTGATGTGTCTACAAGCAAATTATTACCAAGAACTAAATTAGAAAAACTAAATTAGAAAAAGTGCGTTTTAGACATCTTGGTGCAGTTTGAGAATTGAGGTCCAGTCAGCAGGAACATCCCACTGGTAGCTAAGGCTATGGAGTTGTGATATGACATATCTCATGCATATTGAGCTCAGTCTTAATGCTCCTGTATGACACACAAAGCCCTTATACTTCTAAACACTACTTGGGTTAGTCCAAACCGATTGTAACTGTGCTACCACATTATTATTTATTATATGTATTTTTTTCTCTACTTAACCAATGTATTACTGATATTGCTGCATCTGAGCCATTGCTGTTGATGCTTACTTTTTTCCCACCATTATTGATACAAAACATCACTAGATGTTGTTAATAAATGGCAATTTAAATACAATAAGGCAAAGTAACACGTAGGCAATTTCTGCCATCAACCTTTTCCCTGTTGAATAGGATATTCCTCTTGATAAAATAAAAATAAATAATATTAATAATAATAATAATAAATATAAAAAATATGATCCGCAATTCACAAAAAAACTTGCCTACCTCATCTGAGCTATCTTCGTTTTCTTCTGAGGAATCACCACCCTAAATTTACAAGAAGAAATAAAAATGATATATAGTGGAACCATTGGTTATAGACCTTGTGTTGTGTTATGAATCATAACTCCGTACCCCTCAATATTTCGGGAGTCTAAATTGGGCCACATGCTGGGGGGGGGTGGCAAGAACCAAGCAGGAGTGGTGATAACAGTTGGCGGGGCTGGTAGCACTTTGTTCTGCTCCACCTTTGCCGAAAAGCCATCTTGCTGTTCCCAGCATCAGAGCTTCATGAGGTGACCACATGTGAGCAGCACAGAATGCTATGGATTTCACAGGTCTCTGGGTCAGTCAGGAAAGATCAGAGGATCACCCGGACCAGCCCTTGATCCCAGTTACCTGGGACATTGGGAGAGTGTCTGAAAATTAAGGCTGTTCCACAAAAACTAGGACCGTTAGGCGGTATATAATGTGTAGTTGGTTGACTACTATAGTTATATAAAACATCAAATGTATCTCCTTAAGTACAGAGATACATAAATACATAACAGGACATTTATTTGGTTTGACTATTCCTTAATATAAATACATTGAAGTCTACATTCTCCCTGTGCACTCGAGATAAAACCAAATATGACTTTCCCTTCGATGGCTTGGTAGGCTTGGTAAACCTTCAGATAAGTATAACTGAATAATTGTATGAAAGGATTATGATAATAAGAAAAACGAGTCTGTACAAGTACTTACCTTGGCAATATTTATGTAATGTCTATTTGGTCCCTGCAAAAATAGGTTTCTGTAGAAGTAGTAGCCATATCTATTTCTAGGTAACTGAAAAATAAGAATGGATAATTTTATATTTATGAAAAAAATCCTTAAATCCTTAACTTTATTGACTTACCTTAGACAATAGACAATTCAGATGCTTTCTAAGTACTTATTAATGGGGTAAATGGACATGGGAATAGTAATAACTATGGTTTTATCACCTAAGTGACAGCTACGTAAAAGCTGTGTAACAAGCAACCAGCTACATATATGCATTCTCAACCTCATAACTCTATCTTAACGGAACTACACTCTCAGCCTTGTAGTAAACAAATGCAGAAGCATTTTAAGACTGGTAGCCGCTAATGACATAAGTCCAGGCCACACATTACGTTTTTTTTTTTGGAGTGGCAGATTGTGTGTGGCTGAAACAATGTCAGTCGGTGTACCTAGTCTAAGATACAGTTTTTCAAAAAAATGCATTACTAAAAGGGTGGTGAATGAATGGCATATCCTTCCAGCAGATAAGCAAAAGGCTAACATAGTCATAGAATTTATGCATGCATGGGATAAGGTATACTGCTATGCTGAACTTTTAAGCTTTTGGAATAGGTGGAAATAGAAACTTTATTCAAAAGGAGTGCAAAGTCACCGGTAAAGTCCAGGTTATCAACTGAGTCAACAAAATCCACTGGATTGTGCTTTTGCTCTTGCTGGAGGATGTCTTCATAATCCAACCATTGGCAAGGGGGAAGTGAAAGGGTGACAACAAACATCCTTGTCAGACTCCAGTTCACACCTGGAAGCTGTCTGTGAGATACCCTCCACCAACTTGACTGGGATGCCGTAGTGTTGAAGGGGCTTCCAAATGGTCCTTCGATCCACACTGTCAATCGCCTTCTCATAGTCGACAAAGTTGATGTGCAATGAGGAGTTCTACTCCAAGGACTGCTCGATTATGATGCAGAGCATTGCTAGCTTGTCTGCGCATGGTCTGTTCTGCTTGAAGCCTACCTACTCTTATTGTAGCTGTGGATTGATAGTGACCCCAGCCACCTCCCTGTTCTTTACCGGGATAATGACTTGATCTAATCTCTGATTGGCTGGTTACAGTTGTTTGGGAGGTCTTTGTTGGCTTGGTTGATATGGTAGTGCCGGCCTGTTCAGGAGTTCCTCAAAGTGCTCCCCCAACTCTGTTCATCTGTTGTTTGATACCTTTGATGTTATTTCCGTGCTCCTCTGTGATGGGTCATTCTGGTTTGTTGAGGTTTCCAGACAGTCCCTTGGTGGTGTTGTACAGCTGTTTCATTTTGCCACTGTATGGTGACTGCACCCCTTCTGCAGCCCGTCAACCCTGTGAGCTTCAGGATCTTTGGTCTTGGCCTTTGCCATTGACTGCTACCTTTTTCTTCTTCCTGTCTTCTATCTTGGTCAGGGTCTCAGCTGTGGTCTACTCTTTCTGCTGGTGTTTCTTGTCTCCGATCACTACCTGGCATGACGATCTAAGTGTCTCTTTGACTTTCTGCCAGCTGTTGAGGGCACTGTCTTGCTCTTTCTTGAGCAACTTCTGTAATACTACAAACCGGTTCTTCCGCGTCAGTCCAAAGTCTTCTTTGAGGCTCTTCTGTCAGACATGTCAATCCAGTTCTTCCCTGCTGTTGCCTATTTGCTATACTTATTGCCAATCAGCTCCAGCACTGGCTCAGCAGGGGTTGTGGGGGTCTAACTAGACTCCTTGCAAGCCATTGGTTTTGATAGAAGTTCTTTCTTGTTAACAACTACTTCAAGTAGCAAACCAATGGTGCAAATGTGTGTGTCTTGATTTTTTATATTATTATTGGTATTTAATAGCTGATCCAAGTCTAAATATTTTTCTATATGTTCTCCCCATAATTAGTTAAAATCATACACTGACTTTAATGCAAATTCTGTTTTTGTATCTAAAACAGAACTGGACTGTTATTGATATGCATCTCTTCCAGGTTTTTAACATAATTTTAGCTAAGATATATAACTTAAGGTTACCTGTAAATAATGAACACATTATGGGCAACTTTTATCATGTCACAGTTGATAAAAATATCAGGTAATCAACAGTGTATAGTTACATTTTATAGGTTTATTTAATACATTGAACTACAAAATTTAGGCTTTATGACAGATCTGCTTTAAGGGTAAGCTAAGCACATGATGTCAATACAGCTAGTTAGACAAACAGGGAGTTGAAGTGATTCTAGGAGAGGACAGATCCATCACAATTATATATCACCTAGATTAGCACTGGTTTAGAACATCTCAAAAAAGTTATTTAGTTTGTCAGAGCATTTTATTTATCAGGAACTGAGTCGCTCATTTGAACTTTTTAATTATTATTTTTAGGCTTGCTTTCCCGTTACAGTAGGTGTGTATGTGGTTTTATTGTATAATCATGTAATTGCAACACATCCCTGCCAAAATATATTTAGAAGATGATGCCACACATTAACTTTTCCATCAGACTTTCCACACATTTTAGAAAACAGCACCAGCAGTGAAAGGTGTACTTAATGCTGTTGGTTATGCTCCTTGATAGTGAAAATACGTTTAACAAACAGCAAATTATGAAACATTGAATCTATTAAGGTTTCTTATGTTTTGTATTTTTGTAAATGGCACATTTATTCATTTTTTTTTCTTTTTTACACATTTAGTTTTGTTATGTAAGTAAATAGGGATGATGTGAAACAACGCATTAAACAGACTAAGCAAATGAAGGGCCAACCCTTGTAAGTATTTTTTACTTCTGCAAGGAATAATTAAGTCATTTCATCGTACCACAGCTTGCGCAGAGTTATCGTAAGGGCTTTAGGGCTAAGAAAGTTTATGGAACCAATTGGCTGCTATCTGTAGTCACAATTTTATCTCATTTACCCTCTTATTTTAAACATTGTGATTGGTTTAATGACGTACCGCTTTCTCATCAGAGTCACTTCCTTTCCACTTTCTTTGGAAACGATTAATCTGAAGGAAAGAGAATGATACAATTTTACATTATGTATAGTGAAACTATTTGTAAAATGTGAACATTTATAACATTTATCAGGCTGGCTAACGTTGGCTACCTATCTCAAGTAGGGTTTCCATAGTAATTTGTAAGAGACACTGTATAAAATGTAACAGTCATTCATAATCTATAGGAACCCTAGCTGTGTATTAAATGAACATATAATATATATATATATATATAATATTATATAGATATATCATCTATATATCTATCTATAATCCTATATATATCCTATCTTAATATATCTATATATATACTTTACCTGGGATATTAACACATAGCTGGCAGAAGATTTAGGATACCAAGTTACAGTACATAAGAAGATGGTTTCTTATAGACCAAAAAAGTAACTGCTGCCCATCACAGTTTTTAGTATGTTATTTATTGAAACTACATATAGCTCGTGCTTTTCGTTTTAAGATCAGTATAAGTGTTTTGAATATATTTAGTTTAAAAAGTCACCTTCTTGTTACTATGACCATAGGCAGCTTATGGCACAGACACCATTATCTAATTAATTTCTTCCCCAGAAGTAATTTCTTTTTTTCATTGCCCTCCTTTAAAAAGGCTACCAAGCAACAGCAATCAACAACTTAGAGAGACAGTTGTATGAAAAAGAAAGTACACCCTCTTTGAATTCCAAGAAAGTTGCCAATCTCCCCAGGAGTACATGTCCCAGCAAATTCACCCCATGGCCAGACCATGCAATGCTCAGAGAAATTGCAAAAAAAAAATAAGTTAGATCTCAAACTCTACAGGCCTTAATTAGCATGTTAAATGTTAAAATTCATGACAGTGCAAATAGAAAAAGTATGGTTTGTTTGGAAGGGTTGCCAGGAGAAAGCCTCTTCTCTCTAAAAAGAACTTGGCAGCATGGCTAAGGTTTGCAAAGATGCATGTAAACAAACCACAACACAACTGGATCAATGTCCTTTGGACAGACAAGACCAAAGCGGAGATGTTTGACCATAATGCACAGCACCAGGTTTGGCGAAAACCAAACACAGCCTATCAGCACAAACATCTAATATCATGGTGGCGGAAGGGTGATGATTTGGGCTTGCAGCCTTGCAGCCACAGGACTTGGGAATCTTGCAGTCATTGAATTGAAACTCGTCTATGGCCAAGTATTCTAGAGTCAAATGTGATGCAATCTGTTGGACAGCTAAAGCTTGGATGAAATTGGATCATGCACCAGTGATCCCAAGCACACTAGCAAATCTACAACAGAATAGCTGAAAAAGAAAAGTATCAAGGTGTTGCAATGGCCCAATCAAAGTCCAGACCTCAACCTGACTAAAATGCTGAGGAGAGAACGTGCATAAAGAAACGCCCACAAATCTCAATATACTGAAGCAACGGTATAAAAAAGAGTGGGCCAAAATTCCTCTACAATGATATGAGAGACTGATAAAGTAATACAGAAAACAATTACTTTATTGCTGCTAAAGGTGGTTCTACAGCTATTGAATAATAAGGTGTACTTAGTTTTCGCGCATGGTTTCTCCATTTGGCTTTATTTTTGTTGAATAAATCATTACACAGTATAATATGTTGTGTGTTGTTGTTTATCTTAATTTGTATTTACCTGCTTAGGAACAGATGATTGTTATGTCCTCATACATAAAACCATAGAATTCAAAGAGAGTGTACTTTCTTTTTCACGCAACTGCATGTTAATGGGGAGGAACAGTACTGTACCCATTAGGCGGCTTTTCATACATACTACCACTGTTTAAAAGTGTTGGGTAACTTAGCTGTTTTCATGGAAAACAAGGACATTTCTAGTTGTGCTAACATAATTGTAAAATGACAAAAGAGTATTTTAAAGTTAAACTTGGATCAGCTAACAAAGCATGCCATTGGAACACAAAAGTGATGGTTGCTGATAAAGGTCCTCTAATAGTAATTTACAACATTAACAATGTCTACCGTGGTTCTGATACATTTTGTTATTTTAATGAATAAAATTAAATTGAATAATACATTGGGCTCTTGCGGCATTCATTTTTATGCAACAGTCAATGTTAGTGTGCTGAATATCTGTTCATATTATACTTTATTGTGTTTGAGTGGTATCCCTAATATCTTAAGCACATTAAACTATAGCACAGTGCTCACCTAAAGATGTTGATATCCTTCATCTTTTACCCTGGACTTTGGTTTTCCCTGACATTTTTCGCACAGAGAAACCCATCATATTCACATATTATATTAACAAAAATAGGGATAACACAAATAAAGATAAGTAGTTTTGAATTGCAAGCCTTAAAATATTGGGTTCCTATCAGTATGTGACCATACAAAATAACATAAGTACTTAAAAGACCAAAGCAATCTATATCTCTATCAGCTGGAAGACTGTGGTGAATCAGTTTGAGAGCTACAATAATTAGTTCTGTGGTACTCAGCCTTAAAACCATAAGTTGACCTCAAATATGCACCACAGGCTTATAAGATGGTTTATGAAGTAGACCACTCCATTTTGAAACACTGCTTTTAATGTTACTTTCATTAAATACAGTACAAGAAAGCAATATTGTTTGTATTTTTTGTTTATCACAGTCCTTAATGGGCAGCAATAACATTTATATGTAATATGATTGCTTCAAAAGCCAGAAAGACTCTTTTTACTTACATAAAATGCAGTGCTCAGGCCGAACAAAAAGACCAAAATGAGTGCTGTCTTCATTTTATTCAATTACTTCTGAAAAAGATATATAAAAAAATTACATGTTTGTATGTGTGCATTGGTTTAATATATATATATATATATATATTATATATATAATATATAATACATCTACTACCCCTTAAATTTAAGTGGAAGGGTTATTTTTGTAAGGAAGTACAAATGCAATAAAGCTGCAGTGCATTGAAGTACAACTGTAGGTTTGCAATATAAAAAAGTGCAGTAAATGTGCAGTAATACTGCAGTAAAAGTTCAGTATTGCAGTTTTTTCATGTCCAAAAAACTGCAGTATTACTTCAGAAAAAACTGCAGTAATTTGTTGTAAGGGTTTCCTTCACCTTTACCCACCATACCTTATGTTATGGTATTTCTTGGCTACCCCAAGCCTCAACTAGTAAGCCTTTCCATGTATGGCAGGTTCCATGTATAAAGTGGATATAGAGGGAAGGGGGTAATTGTTAACCTTATTTGCATGCACCTACCCAGAATCCCTTGTGGTTGTGGCAGCACCATGAGATTTCTGCGGGGAAAAACAACCCTTCTGGCTTGTCTGGTGTCTGTAGATGGGTGTTTAATAAAACTTCTTTTATATATAAATATATATAATTCAACAAAAGAAGGCAGCTGGGAGCAATTGTGATTGTCCAACACGTTTAAATAATGTTAGGAGAACTATAATGAAATTAAACAATTGAGGACATTCTACAAAGAACCAAAGCCTCAGAGTTTCTCCAGGGCTTAGCGAGAATCACACATAATTCAGTGTTGAAAATAATCACATGTATTATTCTGGGGTACTAGGCCCTTCTTGTAACTTTGTAGGTATGGCACTTTGAAATCAGGCAAAGTATGTTTGAAGATGCATCTCCATCTCATCTCAGAGTAAGTAGCAAAGCGATCTTCTATCATTGATGTAGTTAAGAACTTCTATCAATTGCCACTTCTGAAATAAGCTGATTTTTATATTCCCTCCAATTGCATGGGCTTTGTAACAATAATGTTGTCTTCTTGAATTCTGGTGTTTGTATTTAAAAAAATCAATTTTACTTTGTCCAGCAAAGTCTAGTAAACATCAGCACCATTAACTTGCAGTGTGAGTTGGATTTTCAGCACCATTCCATCACATCTAAAAAGCTTTTTTTGCAGATTATATCTGATCTGAAGTATATAATTATTTATCTGATAATTGCTAAATTAAAACATCTTCATTAAAAATACCCCTTATGTATTTTTAATTTAACAAACATGCTTTCAGGTACACAATGACTCAAATACTTAAAGAGCCAGATTTTAAGGAAGTCTTTGATTACCGGTAAATTAAGTAATATAAGTAATAAAAAGATTGATTCAACTTCCTACCATTGGTCCTCAGACACTGGGCTTGTTACAATGTAATCAACTTCTTCCAAAGCCAGAATGCAAAAGCTCCTAAATGATCTACACACCTCAATGCGGCTAATATTTTTGGATTTATGCAAGTATGTATTTTTCAGTTACTTTATATTAATATGATTTACCAACAAAACAAGAATTAGCATAAGCAATGGAAGAAACAAATTCCAATAATTGAACGCTGGATTATCAGATAGTAGTAAATAGAGACATTGAATATTATCAGAATATTGATACCCATTCATTGAAAATACTGCAGCTAAATGTGAAATTATCTTTTGCCCAAACATACTAAAATATGACACAACCTTATTACAAACCGTTAATTAGTATGTATCAATTTCCATTGGTAGCTTCAGGCCACATAAATGTGCTTAGGTATTTCTGCCTCGACACTATCAATGTAGATTTTACATATTAAAAAAAGCAGCAAAGTGTTCTATACAGAATGAATATTGACAATACAAGGTAGTTTCCTAACAGTGTCGCTGTAAAACAAAATGAGTCTTATTAAGGTCCGTGAGCTACTAACGGAGTTCCTACCTTTCACCCTGGAAGTCTGTAGCTCAGAATGAAGAAGCACAGATTTAGTCGGTTCAATTTGTTTGAAATGTTGCAATATAAACACCCCTTATGTCCAGTTTCAGCCAATCAGACCACTAGCATGATGTCAGAAAGCGGGTTTTCACCATGGGACCCTGTAAAACAAACACTTGCTATGGCCACACAGTTTACAGAAAGTATCCCTAAAATGCCAAAATGTTTGTTTCCTTTAATATAATTGAAGGGTTTGGGTTTACTGGAAGGGTTTGGTCTTCAATCCAACATATAATGATGTTGCAGAGTATAGTAGTGTGTAGTAAAAAGTCTTTTGATCTACCATTTCCCTCTAAACTTATTTTAAGAAGGAATTTTGAAACCAGTTGTGTTTTCTTCCAATTTCTTCCAGGGTATGTAAAATTGCAGTCTCAAGAACAGGGCCCTTTTCTCCTTCTGTACTAGTATGTGTTATATTTGTATATTGTAAGCCTTTTATTAGTATTGTACTAGTGATACAAAACAGCTGCCACTATATAAATAACCTCACATAAGAGGTTCTTTGTTCACCCAGTAGGTATATACCAGCTTGGCCTTTGCTTGTCACCCTTAGAAGTGTCAGGCTATACTTTACTCTATAAATGAATTGTCTGTAGAAGGGTTTTATAACCCTTAAATGTTTTAACTTTATGTTTCATGGGGCTTTACTGCTAAAGAACAATCTCAGAAAATGAAAAACAATGGGTTTAATAAACAGGAGAGTTGTATGGACATGAAAATACTTGTATATGAAGATATTGGGTACTATGAATTATTTGAATTATTAGTTTATTCAACATAGGTCTTAGTTTGCAAGGTTAAATGTATAAGAGATAAGTTCCTGCAGGGATCCAGGGCCCGATCTCTTCTTCATGGGACAACTGGAAAGACTCTCACAATCAGTACTCACAGCGGCACCCCCCCTCCCAGATCATGTGAGAATTCCTCTGTGATCTTTAAAAATATTTACCTCCACTCCATCAACAATGTAATATTATGTCCTCCACTACCTTCAACGATCCCAGTGAATTCTCGTTGCAATCAGAGGGTGTCACTGCTGGCAGCAGGTAGACCAACAGCAGTGGTCCCCCCTTGATTGTGAAGGAATTCACTGCAATCATTGAAAGTATGTGGCAGTCAAAAGCATTGCATTTTGGGTTTTCTCTTTTGTTCCAGGTAGTCCAGTGTGTATCCATCCCAAAACATGCCTGAAAACTCAAAGTCCCATTACATTTGTGGCTGCAGTGGGCTAGAAAAAAAGTTGAATGCTCCACACTGATTTGCCACTCAACGATTTTTTGGTAAATAAAGTATGCTCAGAAGAGCATCAGTGGAGAGGAAAAATATCAGGCTGGCAGAGTCTTCACTGGGTTGCAGTGGACCTGGAAATGTAAGTGACATGCCTCTGAAATCTTCAAGGGGTGTGCTTTTCGGGAGTATATAGTCTTACAGTGTTAATTTGAAATATGAGACCTCTACTGTTTTTCAAATAAGACATGGACAGGGGCAGGCTGGGCCGGGTGGGAGGGGGGCAATTGCCCCCCAGGCCGCCCTAAATCTGGGCCGGTGGGCCGCACGGCCGGCCGGCAGACAAGCATTCAACGCAGCCGCAAAGTTCAAAACTAAGCGGCTGTGAGCAGGATTGAATGCGGCCGTCGTGCCAGTAGCGTACCTGGCGGGGGGGCTGTCTGCCCCGGCTGCCACTCATCTGAGAGGTGCCACCACACCGGCACGCCTCCAGAAACGGTGCGCGTGGCAACTGTGGCTGTGCGTCGGGACCTGATGTCAAATCCCCGTGCACAACACTGAAGCCACGCCCAGTGCACCGGAAGGACAGGACCGCATAATCCCTTAGTATATAATGATAACAATTTTGCTGTACCCCTGTCAATGTTTGCCTAACCATAGAAACTATGCAGTTTTAAAGTGTGTGTGTGGGGGGAGGGTACCACATACAGGATCTGCCACAGGTGCCAAATACTCGAGGTACTCCACTGCATTGTGCGGCAGTCAGACCCAATGGCTGTGCCTCAGCTCTTTGCCCCACATCTTAAAAGGGGTGGGATGAAGAGCTGAGGCACGGCCATTGGGCGGCTCGGTGTGTGCACGCTGGCCACTTTAATTTCATTAGGGTCCGGTGACTGCCGCACGACGGCCGCTTTCAATGTCGCTCACAGCCGCTTTGATGGCACAATGGGCCAGTTGACTAGACTAGTATCAAATGCAGAGTTCTGGTATCAATATGTAATATCCAAGATTTAATTCCACAGTTATACCAAAATAGTAATACAGTTGACTAGACTTGCCCCCCCAGGCCTTAGGCTGCCAGCCCTCCCCTGGACATGGACCCAGTAAAGGGATCTGTGAAGATTCCAAGTTTTGAAATGCAAATTGAAATATGCATGTTTTCTTCTATTTTGACCCAACAACATCTAAAAAACAACATTTACCCATAAATGTGGGGTATCGCGGTACTTTGGGGTGCTTTTATTTTTTAACACCAAGTTTGAAATCAGCAGGATGGAACATGACAATATGTGCCCACTCATATTCCCTGTCCTGTCTAGATTTTGAAACAATGTAGATTTATGGGGTTAAATTGAAATATGGAACCTCTACTGTGCACTAAATGAGACATGTGCCTAGCAAAGTGATCTGTCAAAATTTTACATTTGAAAACTGTAATCTGCCTGTTCTAATTTTGGCCCTGCAATGTCCAAACAACATGCCCTACTAGTTCATGTCGGGTACGTCGGGTATGCCGTTGTTGCATACAAATTAAGAGTTGCTTCTGTACTTGCGTATACCCTGGCAAAGAAATCTACAGATATACACATCCCCTGCTTGCCAGTGTACATGCGTATACTCAATGCCAGCAATAACCAATGTTATTGGTAATAAAAGTATTTAAAAATATAGCTTTTTTTTATAATATTTTAATATTATACATTGAACAGGCCATGTGTTATTTAATAATACAAATCTGTATTGTCTTTATGTATTGGTTTAAACAGAAATCAAAGGAATCTGCAAAAGGCAAATATTAATGACAAAGCAATTTTATGCTAGTTAACGTTACATTGGGACAATGTATCTGTGTATAGAGATTTAACAGCAAGACAATCACGTTTAAAAGGTTTTAATCTATGGAAGTAAATACAATGACATAATACACACCACTGCGTTTGCATAATTTTAAAGTGGGTCATCTGTCCCGTTGTTGCATAATTCACTGGCAGATTCTTCATGCTGGTCATTACTTTGTTCCTGGTCATTTGATTCATTTGAACTTTTGCTGGATTCTGAGGAACCACTGGAAGACTTAGAGTCCCTGGATTCATCTGAATTGCTCTGGATGATAGATTCACTTGAGTCAAGCGGATTAGTAAATTCAGTTAAATTTCTGGCAGTTCCTAATTTACTTGGAAGACCAAGATCACTCAGATTATTAGACGCACTGGAGCTATCAGAATGATAGAGAATGTATAAACCTGTGTAGTCTGCTAAGTCTGTTGCACTTGAATGTGCTGGATCATTTAGTTCATTTGACTCACTGGGTTGACCTAACTCAATTGAGTTTTCTGTACTTTGTGAACTAACTGAGTTACTAGCTTCAATTGAGCCGAGAGCACTTGTAGATTGTTTGGAATCTATATGGTTAATTGCTTCCTCTAATTCAGAATGAGAATCATTTGAACATGTAAAGCTACTAGATTCACTTGAAACAAAGTCACTGTATATGTCACCTGAATTAGAGTTCCGGCTAGGTTCACTAAACTCAGATGTTTGAAGATTATTTAGTCCCAGCTCAATGTTAGAATCATGGATTATCTCAGTGCTCCTTTTCTTTAAATTCACTCTACTGCTTTTTATTACCCCAATGCCTTCAGGCACCACGTCCATATTTATACTTTGGTGTATGTTAAGATCTCTTTGAGAAATATTTCTTTTATGTTGAATTTTGTCATTTTTATTTTTTATAAATGTATATTTATACATCATAGCCCTTATCTTATTCTGTCCTGGTGGGCTATCAGCAAGCATAATAGCATTTTCTTGGGTATGAATACCCAGTTGGTTCCTGCTGCAATGTATAGTGCCATTGTGTTGTCTGTGAAGGAATGAGCCAACGATGCTTCCCTTGTTAGCGTTGTCAGGGTTTTCTTGCTGGTGTTGTTTTGGGTCAATCTTTAATTTAAGTGAAATGTTATGCTGGTCATCTTCATGTGCACTCTTTAAGCTTCCCAAATCACTAGCCATATCAGTCGACATTAAGCCTTCTTCATTCTCATAGTTCTTAAAAGTCTTTATAATAAGAAAAATCAGAACATACACAGGTGATTCAAGGCACAATTTTCATAATATGAAGATGATCAATTTAATCTTTGTCTTTTCATAATTTTAGAAAATAGCATACACATTGTTTTTTTGTTTTTTTTTTACTATAAGGGGAACATAATGGTTACATAAGATCCCGAAAAAATGGAGAGATGATGCGTACCATGATTTCATTATTTCTTTTTACGCGCTCCCTTAATAAGTACTATGCTTGTCTCATTATACTTACCAGAACAAGTTGACATTTTAGCTCCCTTAATCTTTCTGCATATTTTTAAATATTTTTAATACATTACTGGTGCAGGACTCAGGGAATTAATGTTACAAGAGTAAAGTGTATGTATATGAAACATGTCATTTTGACTATACTCTATTGATTTAGATGTAAAGTGTTTATAAGCATTTCATCCCTGATCGGCAATGCATTTTTTTTACGTTGTTTACATTTTTCAGTAAGCCCTTGTGAAAAATTATATCATAAAAAAATAATAATATCAAAAAAAACCCTTGAGTACCCTTTCACTTTCTTTTGCTACCTTATTACAGTTTAAATGTATTTGTTATTTGCACATGTTATTCCCTATTATTGCTGAAAATAAAGCCATCATATTTGCCTTTATTTAAGGGATAACATATTTAAAGTAAACAACAATACAATTCTAATTTTGAAATCATAATAAATGTTTATGGAAAGACACATATTATAAACAGGAAAACATTTAAAAATATTCACTTACTGGTGAAGCAATGGTTAACCCTAAAACACATCCAAGAAAGAAAAGTGTTTCCATCGTTGATAGTGTTTCTGCAAAAGATAATGCAATAAAATATTTACAGTATACTGTTTCAGGCTTACAGATACAGGATCTTGTTTGTGTTATGTGATGTTCTATTGAAAATGAATAACGTATATCTCCATGTTAGATTGATAGGACTAAGACTAAGACATTTAAGTGCACACATGCTAACATGTAACTCAATAGACAAAAAATGGTCTGCTTTTATGCTCATTATTTAATCTATAGTATAGAATATTATTTGAGTCTCCTTGGGGAAAGTGGGTACCAGTTAATTAATTAGTCCTCATGTTATTCTGCACAGAATGATTACAATTAGATAACTATACTATAGTAATAATAAATTGCTCAGAATTTTCCGAAGCATATTTTGCTATTTAGTGAAGAAACTAGAATAGAACATATATTTTTTTTTTAGTTCCTACCTATGTTTGATGAAATATTTACAAAAGACACAGATCATTTTTATTGTTTGTTTCCTATATATATATATAATATATACTATATATACATCTATATGAAGATATTTAAATAGGAAACTAAACTTCCACTTGTGTCTGATCAGAATATAGATAGACATAGACACCTACCAGAGAATTGGCATTCAACAAACAAGTTCTAAATGTAAAAATAGTGCCGTTTCCTGCCCCTATGGATTTTGTTCTGCACTACCATGGGCTTTAAATACTTGAAGGCTTCTTTGTAGATAATAGCGCACATTTAAACTGTGTATTCATTTTTCTGTAACCAATCAAATGACATTTTTATAATCTAGTTACAATAACACATTGTGCCACTAAGCATATCAGCTCTTCCTTTCCAGGCAAGACTTTACTTGCTAGGTTGGCTTTCCAAAAAATCCCGGTAATGTGTGCAATACTAAAGTTCTAGAGTATTCTTCACTTCTTTGTACTAGGCTATGATTAAGAGCCACACATGTAGAATAAACATTTTTCTGTGATGTCAGCTGAAACATTGTTATTAAACTTGGTTTTGTCTTTCATAACCATCTGATTCATAGCTATAGTACTGGCAGCCGTTTTTCTGGGGTTTGTGAAAGTTTTCTCTTTATTTGCTGTTGCCACATCGTTATGATAACAATGATGATGAATATGAAGATGATGAGAATATCATAGCTGGTGGCTCCTATGGATTGCCTTGACTGTCACCATCTATGATATTCACATCATCTTTCTAGATGAGTTTCTTCGCTCAGCACGGACCTACTATTAGCATCCTTATTCTCTTTGCTGTCCACTGTTGTGGACGTAACTATGTCTGGTGACCACCAGACATCAAAGGGCCCAGTAAAAGAGCAAAATCCTAACACAGTTTCTCATAAAAAGTACTTTACATAACCTACCAGAAAAAATATATAAACAATCTAAAAAGAGAGAACCTCCTGACTAATGTGCAATTTATATTAAACTTACTGTTGTTTGGTTATAGTCATACACTTCATTGCTTCCTGATTCACCATGTTCATCCTCATCTATGTGATCATTGGTAAGGTTTACATTTTCACTGGTTGCATGATTTGCCTTATCAAACATATTTTGACACAATATCTAAACATTTACCGTCAAAATAAAAACAACAATGATAACCAATCATAATCATGAAGTAACCTGCTGGTATGGGCGTATCCACCTGTATCCCTGCTGGAACTGCCGGCATCCCCTAGCGTGGCAGTCACACGACCATACGATTCACAGGGGCAGATGCCCCTGGAGTGTCTTGCACTTACCCTTCTGTGAACCACAAGTAACCATTCTTATAGATGGTTAACTCCTGCACCGTACCAGCTTAAAACCTGAGCCCCCGGCTAATGCAAAATATAGGAGAGGGATGGGCGGGAAAATACTCTTTAAAATGATTGCCCCTATAGAATAAACCCCCCTTAATATATACCCCTCAGGGAGGGCAATTACCCCCTCCCCTCCGGTCTTGCACGTGCCTCAAAGCATTAACACCTTAAATGCCAAAATTTTGCCTAGTCATTCCTTAACCCTTAAAACCAGGCATTCAACGGGGCACCTCGTCCGGCACTTCATTCATGGGGCCCCTCCGTCCCATTCTTTCCCTACGGGGCTGTTCTGTAAAAATAAATAATTTATTAAAATTGTAAATATAAGCTACTTACAAGTAGAGCTCTGTGTAATACATATGGAACAATTAACATGAATCACTGTGTCGACACAGAGTGTCCGTTTGCAGCATTCCAATGTTTTGGAAGTATTTATTAATTTATATTTTTTAGGGCAGATTTATATATATTTTTATTTATATTTTTATATTTATGATTCATATGTGGGTATATTTTGTATCGGTAATACCTGTTACTGGAATTTATATGGATTGAGTACCGCAATTTAGAACAGTGCAGGATATTTTTCTCTTCTTCTTTGCACTGTATTTTTGGTGCAGCTGCTGTCCTTTTGGCTGCTTATACTGGAGCTCGTCATTTGCTTGTTCTTTTTTTGGAGTAAATTTATGTATGTATATGTATATATATATTATTATATATATATATATATATATAGCATTCATTCTTGTTGTATTTTTTGAATACTGGGTCCAGGTCAATTTTTCTAATTTCTCATTTATTGTCAAGTAAGGGGTCAAGCTTAAACTCCTCTTCTTACCCCTCGTTACTCCCCGAATCTCCAAGCAAATTAGTACATGAAGGACCACTGCATTCAAGCAAATTCTTCAAATAACCAAAACTTTATTGAAATGGGCATTACATCAGCAAACAGTGATGACTCAATGTCATATGTTCTATAAAATACAGTAGATTTCATTATTATATATGTTTAAACAACTGTTAACTGTGATAACATTTATTCCATTTTATAACAAAAAAAACATATAAACATGTAAAACCTGACAATTATAATGAAAAATATAAAAATGCATACATTTTATTGGACTGTAAAAGTACGCATTTACTCATAAATTAATTGATTAAGCAAGCACCAAAAATATGAATATGTTACATGAAATAATGATTATTTTTAAGCTTATCCAGAAACTTTGGATATGTCCAGGATGGTCTATGAATGTCTTTTTCATGGTTACTGATGAACCTTGACACAAAGTAGACATTTACTTCAATGAGGATACATTTGGAGGTTATTTCTTATACTTTATAGTGGGCCATTCAATGTTAATGGAGTGTAACTAATCATAACCCACCTTACTTCCCTGACAAAGGAAGACTGACAATTTTTAGGAAACATTTTTTAGGCTAAAGTGGGTTCATAAGCCAGGAAGGAGCTGGCACCATTTTGCCCAAGAGGCAGGCAAAGCTAAGTGGCCCCATCAGCCTCTTGCTGCCCCCACCTCTTCAACACACACCTCTCCCTTCTCTCACCCCTTACCTTCTCTGAGGCTTCTTTCTCACACAGAAGAGAACTAGCAGTTGTGTTTCACTGCTGGGTCGCATATGGCCAGTCATGTTTTTACTTCCGTGAGTGGCTGTCCAAGTCTGACCGACCCCTTTTTGAAAGTTTTGGATTGGCCCAGGAGCAATTGCCCTCCTGCCCCTGGGCCAGTCTGCCTCTGTAAACAACCCATTCAGGTTGACTATAGCACTTTAGTGTACAAAAACATGTAGAAGGAGCTTGGCATTTATGAACATGGCTGCATGTTACACTAGGTATGCCATATTAATCTCTTGACTCTTGCCATCTGTACGAGTCCATCTATTTGGATTTTATGTTAATCATTTTAACTATGTGTTATTTGCATTTTGACACACCATAAACATTGATGATTATTCCTGTAAAACCTAGATTGAAATACATGTTCATTCATATTGGTAAGACTTTCAGCATGCATTAAATTACCAGAATTAATATACACACAAAGGTGAATTAGTGGCACCATGTATGACCCAGTGCATTCAATTTTAATCTTGTCTGATGCAGTGTTACCCAAAGAAAGATATACAAAAGTGTTTTTGGATAGATAGATTTAGAATGACAAAAATAGAAAGATACAAAAGGACTTAAAGAACTAGGCTGTTAAGAAAGAAAACATTAGATAGATAGATAGATAGATAGATAGATAGATAGATAGATAGATAGATAGCATTATGAAGACATTTCCAGTGCTTAGTGGTTGTTGAAGGTCACAGAAATAAAAAAGATAAATAAAAATAATGGTTCATGTTGCATGATGAGGTATTACCATGAGTATCTCATAGCAAAATCCTTATACCTTTTACAGTATTGTTTGCCTTTCTTTCTAAATAATATGGAAACCCCCCATATAATTAGACAGCAGTGAAATGTTGAAATGTTGTGCAATCAACCAATGCAAAAAGGCACCTCCCAGTCATTTTGAATTTGTTGATAATATGATGTCTTCAAGCATCAGGGAGCATTCTGAGAATTACTGCTTAGAATGAAATTGGTATAAGCCAAATGTAATGCATCTGATGTCTAGTAACCATCTTGGCAATCATTATCATTTCCAATGGCTTTACGTTGATAAACATCAAACATTAGCCTTCGGCTATCAATTTCAATGCTCATTGATGCTTTACTGACATCTTCAGATTCACTGGATTCACTCTGCTTCTCCTCCGATGACTTACTCTCAGCACTTTCCTGAGAATGGCTTACATCATTCTCAAAAGTTGCATTTTCTTTGTCTTTTAAGTTGCTGTTCTTGCTTTCATTGTCCTCTTGTGAAATTCCCGACAACTCTTTTGACTTACTAGATGAGTCACTTTTATGCAATGAATTGTTTCCAAGTAGCATGGACCTAATCTCAAATGATTCCGTCATCTCTGATTCATGGCTTAGTGATTGTTCTAATGTTGCATCCTTGTCATCCAATTTGCTATCACTTTGCTTTGAATCAATATCTTGAGAATCTTCCACTGATACAGTTTCTGTAATGTCAGTGCTACTGTCTTCGCTAGAACTGCTATTATTTTGTATGTATTTGTGGTCATCCTGTTTTGAGTCTTTGTTATCTTCAGCCAATGTACTTTTACTGACTTTTCCCACGGATTCCTTTTGGTCCCCTTTCCCTTTCTTGATTTCATGTGAGTGTCTCTCAGCACTTTTCAACTCACTCACATTTTCTTTTGATTTACTGACATCCTCTACTGACTGAGTGCTGTCCACCACTGATGCAGTTATATCTTCTGTTGATTGAGTAGAATCCTCATGTGATGCAGTGATATCCTCTACTGACTGAGTACTGTCCATCACTGATGCAGTTATATCTTCTGTTGATTGAGTAGAATCCTCCACTGATGAAGTGATATCCTCTTCTGACTGAGTTCCATCCTCCACTGTTTCAATGGTATCCTCTACTGACAGAGTGATATCATCAACTGACTGAGTACTGTCTTTGTCTGACTGAGAATTATCTTCTTTAAGTTGATTGGTATTCTTCTTTAGGTCTTTTTTCGATTGAGTAACCCTCTCTTTTGAATTACTGACATTTTCAGTCGAGTGATTGTCTTCATTTGATGTACTAACACCTTTGATTGCCTCAATATCTTCCAGCGAGTGACTGTTTTCATGTGGAATATTTACCTGTGGTTTCTTATGGCTTGACCTTTCAACTTTGTTAACTTGCTTAGTACCTCTGCTACCTGCACTACTAATGCCGCCCGAGGCACTCTTATTCTCATGAAGTCCATCCATGTTGGAAATGTGTTTAAATTTATTCTTAACATGACCTTTCAAAGGAACCTGTTTCCCTTTAATCTTCTTCCCAACCACATCTTGGCTATTTTCTTTGGAGGAACTGACTGCAACATGTGTATTTGTGCTTGAGTCAGTGTTGGTTGTCAATAAGGGATTTGAGTCATCATTTTGTATCTCAGAACCATCTGATTCATAGCTATAGTACTGGCTGACGTTTTCTTGGTTTTGTGTAAGTTTGCTGTTTTCATTATCATCTCTTTCTTTGCTGTTGTCGCCACATTCAGTATCCTCTGGATTCCCTTGACTGTCAGCAGCAATGATATTCACATCATCTTCATATTCATCATCATTATCATAACTCTTTGCAGCTTCATTACTGCCAACATCAGTAGAAAGACTTCGGTCAATTTCTAGAGTTTCTTCGCTCAGCACAGACCTACTATCAGTGTCTTCATTGTCTTTGCTGTCCCCTGTTGTAGACTTAACTATGTCTTTATTGTCATGGTGACCACCAGTCTCCAAAATGCCCTGTAAAAGAGCAAAATCTTTTCATAAAAAGTACTTTACATAACCCTAGAAGAGACCTATTATAAATCCTAGCAACACAGTTTACTATACCAGAAAAAAAAAACATGGAACATGTAAAAAGAGAGAACCTCCTGGATAAAATGCATAATAAAAATTAATATATCAACACTTTCAAATGAAAGCATTAATGCTACATAAAACATTATTGTAGATATATATTTCACCACATGTATTGAGCACAGTGATTTTGTGCAATATCAGCATAACCCCACATTGTAGAAATTCTGAATTAACACATTAATTTGATGAAAACAATGAATGATAGAACCAAATTATTTTTTAACTTACTGTTGTTTGGTTATGGTCATACAACACTTCATTGCTTCCTGATTCACCGTGTTCGTCCTCATCTTTGTGTTCATTGGTCAGGTTTACATTTTCACTGGTTGCATCTCCATTTGCCTTATCTTCAGTACTGATGCTGTGGTCCTCAATAAGATGCTCACCATGTTTTTCATCTCCCTCTGATACTTCGGTTTGCAAAATAGTAACATCTTCTACAGAGTCCTGGCATTATGAAAAAAAATATTTGTGTGGAATATGCCTTGACTTGGCAAATGGTTTACAATAATCCATCTGGGTTTTTAAGGAGTAAACACCCATATTTTCACATATGTGTTTTCAACTACTGCATTTTTAATCAATCAAAAAATGTAATTTTTCAAAAATATTTTTACAGCAAATTTGATGGCATGAACCCGTTAACATACCTGCTGTTCAGAACTCTGCAAACTTGATTCTGATGATCTGTGGTTTATCTATAGATAGAGCAAAGAGACAAATGGGCTACATTCATACCATTTCATATTATATTGCATAAAATATTGTTTTTATAATGAAAGTCAAATTCGGAATGCATCAAATAATTTCAGAATTTGTACAGGCTTTTAAAGACAGTAGTCATCCAGGCATGTTTAAGCTTGCTAAATCATCCCGTCTATGTATTGTACCTGCAGCAAAATTAACACAATTCTATTACTTACAGTGTGTGTGAATGTTTTTTGAACCAGCCGTATAATTGTCACAAAAAGCAGTACTAAAACATTATTTTCAAACATGAAAATGATCATAACATAAAATGATAATGACTTACCTCCGCATTGTCTGAACTGTCGGAATGAGAATCTGAAACCTGTCCAAAATACAGTACATATTCATTGTTTATGCTAGTCATTTTATAAAATATTTCATATGATATCAGTAAAATATTTAACTTACAGGAAAACCAGAGATCAGGCTGAAAAGGCATACAAATATTAGGACTTGCATCATACTTTGCAATACCTGAAATTAGAAAATGCATTTTAACACATTAGCATTCACTTTAGTGATTTTTAAAGACTGATTTGTTACATTTACATACCGGATTGTAAATGTTTATATACAAAGGCTTAGAATTCCAAGAAGATACCTTTTATTGGGTGAATAGAGAAAAAGAAGAGTCACATAATATAATTAATATAACTGATGCGTTCCTTATTGATGTGTGTTGATGAGCACACATAAATCTCTATCCGGGTTGGGGGAAAGAACAGTGATGTATATAAGTTACCCAGAAAGGACCTAAAAGCAACTTGATTGTTACAAATAATTTGAAAGATAATTAATAATCAACTAGTTAAGAAGACAAGGCCATGTATCTGTCATTATATACATACTCTTGTGCATTTTTCAGCTAGAACTGTATCATGGAAGACACAGTATCAAAAGCAACTTGTCCCTAGCTCAATGCAAGGTATGAACATGATTATATTAACAAAAAATAGAATAGCGCATCCCAATTACACATAAAAGAATGGCGCCAGTGTTATATTTATCATCACTTATTCTCTCTGTGTACAACTCCGCAAAAATTACAGGCTTTATTTGGCACCATGGAGGTTCCCATCACCATTTAGCATCTAAAGTGCATTTAAAATAAGAACCTAGTTGTTAGGCATTCAAAGAAATTGCCTTATACTTTATTCTCCTCTTTGTTGTAGCCACTTAATTGTTCTTGAGCTATAATTTTTGGTTCAAGCTGCATTCTTTTAAAAGCTCTGCTTATGTTTCCTTATTTATAGAAGACAAATGTTACAATAATATATGAAAAAAAGTTCATGTGAAAAGAAAGTACATTGTGCAGATTTAGGACAGGTGTAACACTGTTTTGGCCTGAATATAGGCTGTCCTGTTTTTTTTATTAAATTTGGATGCAAGAAGTTTATTAAAGTTAAGAATATAAACCGTATACTACTTATAATTTCAAACAATGCAGAAATCTAAATCTAGTACATAAATCGCAATTTAATCATATAATTACTGGACGGTTTCATTTCTTTTCTGTGAAGCATGCAAAGCATTATTTCAGTAGACTTGGACCATTGGGCAAAACGGGTGTTCTCCTGGGGTCAAACATCAGTGCAGCCCATGTCAAATCAAATGATTGTTTTAGTTTTAAAACAATGAATTAGTTAATGCCCGTATTTGATATTTTGTTTAAAATTATCAGAATTACCATAAAAGGTATTAAAAGTAATTCCTCGAACATACTAGCTCATTAAAAATTTAATTGATGGTAATCAAGTGTACTGTGTTAGTAATCCTGCTTTTCTGGATGTTATATTGAACACAAATGGTGTACAAATCAATAATTTGTGATAATTAGCCCCCCAAAAAACATTAGCTAAGACAATTCTTTTGCAGAAAAATATACCTGTCTCATTATGCATTCGGCCATGGAAATCTTACCTGTGAACAGAGAGAGTAGATCTAGGTCTTGCTTCAGATTACTGTCTGTTAGCTAAAATTGAAGTCAGATATTTTCGCCGGCTGCTGTAATTTTTGACCCTATCTAATATTCTGTCATTTTAAACAGTCTCTTCGACATTGAGCGTCCAATCAGCTAGTGAGAAGCAAACTGTGGTGTCACAATGCACCTCCAATATTATAGTACACCCACACTTCCACCAGCAAGAGATGTAAAGTTCCGCTATGAGGCCTTTGTGGTTTCAAAATAACTGTACTAGCTTCCATTTAATTAGATAGACAGCCAGGACTTTATTTTGAGTTTTCATAACTTGCTGTTCACGTTCAGTATGCTAGATTATACAGAGTAAACAGTTTCCCCCTACGCAGAAGAAAACTTTGGCACAAAACTTGGCAAAAGCCTATGTTGCATATATGCTATGTAGGAATTCATCAAATCATTCACTACACAATAAATATTTTTTTTAAAAGATGAATTATTGGTATAAGAGAAAGTGGCCTTTTGACTTTTGCAGCAACGCTTAAGTTACCATTAATAATAACATTTAATGTTAATAAAAGGGACAGAGCAAAATATACATTGTGTGTTCTTTAATGAAAAGTTAGATAAGCATCTTATTAAGGCAAATTGTGTTATAAATTATAAGGGTGATGTATTGTAATTGAGCTAGTAATCTAAAGCCTATAGCTGGCTTAAAATAATAGGTGCTATAATACCAAAGGCATAATTGCCTCTAGTGATACTTGCCACAGAATGCTCCATGATTGCCATCCACTAAAACATACTATTCTTGTAATGAATTTAAAAGAGCCTTGGATGATTAGGTATGGTATAATTTATAATATAATAACCCCGCTAATGTTTAATGTTGCTGGTTCTATTCTCATTTATAGCAATGGAAAACAGCTAGAAAATGTATACAGTCTAACTTTTAAATATGCTCTGCTGAATATACTGACATAAATGTGACATGTTTAATAAGACATATACATGTATGTATATAGTATTGGAATATTCATACCTGGAAATAAATCTTGGTGTTGCAGGATGCACATATGCCTTCATATTCAACATTGATTCAACACATGATTTTCCTGCTGTATATCAAAGTTCAAACCCATGTTTGAACACAGGTGATTTCATCCAGAATATGTCTACCTAGCAATAAGTTACTATTTTCATAAAAACCTTTACCAGAAGCATTTGGTTGCATGTATATCATGAGGCAGTTAATGCCTCATGATATACAGCAGGAACAAATGATGTCAGAGGGATCCCTCAGGTTAAATGAGACCCTGTAGGATTTCTGTATATTGCACTGGAGAGATAATGAAAAAGGGTAGAGATAGTATACAATAGACAGTAAGAAAATGGAGAGATAAAAGAGAAAGATATAGGGGAGAGATGATAAGGAGAAGAGAAAAGGGAGAGATAGAGAGAAAGGAAAGATAGTAAGAAAGAGGAGGGATGGGGAGAAAAGGGGAAGATGATGAGAAGGGAGAGAAATAATGAGATAAGGTAGAGATAAAAAGGGGATACGCTACGAAAAAAGAAGAGCATCAAAGTTAATGGGAGAGATAGACAAAGAGGAGAGGTAGAAAGAAAAGGAGAGAGAGATAGATAAAAATAGGAGAGATAAAAGGAATAAAGTGAAATAAAGCGAGAGGAGAAGTAAACAGAGAGCAGTAGAGATAAGCAGAAAGAGCAGGAGAGGTTAATAGAAAGGGGAGGTAAAAAAAAGGGAGAGATGATAAATGGGGTCAAAGAAAAGGGGAGAGATAGACGAGAAAGAGGGTATAAACAGAAAGAGGAGCTGAAATAAACAGGAGGAGAGATAAACCGAAAGAGGAGGAGGGATAAACAGAAGAAAGGAGAGAGATATGGATAAAAGGATGAGGTAAAGAGAAAGAGGAGGAGAGATAAAGATAAAAAGGAGAAAACAGAGAGAGG
This sequence comes from Spea multiplicata, assembly GCA_009364415.1. Taxonomy (NCBI): domain Eukaryota; kingdom Metazoa; phylum Chordata; class Amphibia; order Anura; family Pelobatidae; genus Spea; species Spea multiplicata. Next base: position 1,584 of record VKOC01005109.1, on the reverse strand, counting down.
GGATATAAAGGGAAAAGATGAGACAAAGAGAACAAAGAACAAAGAAAATGTAGCGATTAAGAGAAAGGGAGGGGAAGAGAAAAGTGGGAGAGATGAAGAGAAAGAAAAGAGATAAGGAGAAAGGGTAGTGGAGGATCAAAGAGAAGAAAAAGGATCAAGTCCTTTTTGGAACATAACATCCTTGGACCCTGAGCTCTCCATCGGTACCGTGGGATTGATCACGCTTCCTCTGTGCCTTTTTGTTGGGTGGCACTGCTGGCCATAGAATTTATGGAGGCACTGGGTTATCTGATAGTGGATGGGATTATACTCCTAATCTAATTATGTTTGTGTGTATAAATATGTGCAGTAGCGTACCTAGCGGGGCGGGGGTGGTACGACCAGGGTACCGCTCATCAGGGGGTGCCACTGCACCAGCACCCCTCCAGAGATGGACTGTAATGTCCGCTGCTAGAGGAGCAGGCTCGTTTGGAGAGATCAAGGATCTCCCTCTAACTGTCTTTTAATGCAGGTAGGGAGGTCAATTAATGCAGACCTCCGATCCTGCTCCCTTGTGATGCGCGTGGTAACTGCTGCTGTGCGTCGGGATTTGCTGCCATATCACTAAAGCCACACCCACCGCCTTCCGCGCGCACTGCACCGGAAGGAGACTTAATAAGAGGAGCCTGGAGGAAGAACGAAGAGGAGGAGGAGGTGGAAGAAAAGGAGCTGTAGTGGGAAAAGTGACAGTGACAGAGGAAAGGTAGGAAAACATTGATTGAGAGTGGATTAGTAAATGTGGATTAGTAAATGTGTGAGAGTAATGGGTGTTATGCTGTAGCCTGTACCATTGCCAATGCCTTGTTCATGATATAATTATGCGAGTTATGCTCTAAAGTACATCATAACTCCAATCACTATATACTATGCCAGACATTACATGAATATGAGTGAATACATGTTTGTGAATGAGTGTGTGATAGCATAGATGTGTAAGTGTGTGTGGGGGATAGCATGGATTAGGGAGGCTGTAATCACACAATTCTATCATGCCCAGGTTCCTACATGTACTGGCTGCCTGGGCATGATAGGAGTGTGATTGCTGTTAGCAATTATATATTTATAATATTGTTATTGATTTTTTTTGTCCAATTTTGGTATATTAACCACACTTTCATTAAAAGTAAGTAATACCAAAATTGGACAGAAAAAAAATATATATATATATATATATATATATATCAATATAATACCGTATTGGCCCGAATATAGGCTGCACTTTTTCCCCCCGCTTTAAAGTGGGGGTGCGGCCTATATTCAGGGTAGGCAGCGGGGTTAGGATACAGATCCCCCGCAGCGGTGCAGGGGACCTGCATCCTACTCTCTGATACTCTCAGACAGCCTGTACTGCCGGCACTTTCCACGGGGTAAGTACCGGCACGAGAGGTTGTGGATTCCCGGCAAGGGAGATTGTTAAAGCACATCGTGCAGACGTGCCGGCAGCGGAGGTTGTTTACCCGCATCGCCGCTGCCGGTGAACGTCCGCGCGATGCATTTTACCTCTGCCCCCAAGACTTACCAGAGCAGAGAGCAGACTCCCACTGT
>VKOC01005108.1:0-17062 GCA_009364415.1 Spea multiplicata | reverse complement strand
GGTAGGGTTGGAGAGCTTTTTTTTCCCCTTCTATACATAAAATCATAATTTAAAAAGCTGCATTTTGTGTTACTTGTGTTATCTGTCTAATATTAAAATTAGTTGGATGATCTGAAACATTTAAATGTGACAAATATGTCTGTGTGGGGGGGGTGAATCGGGGAAGCGGCCGTAGCTTCAGGGTAAAAAGTCTTTCCATCGAGCGAATCGTATGATCTGTTTGAGTTCATAGTCCGAAGTCCACGCTTTCCTGGGACTCTCTGTATGAATTCGGTTATTGCCTCGAATCGCAGATAACGCGAAAATTTCTGTCTTTAGGTCTGGCTTCCTATGAGTTCATTGGCGTTTCCTCGTCCCGGTTTATTGAGTCCGGCGCGTTTGGGGTGGGGCGGGTAAAATTCTCGTTACTGCCCTCGGGAGTGGGTGGTAAAGCTTGTTTGAACGAGTCCTGCCGGAGACGCAGGATGAGGTGTGCTTGTGTCAACACCTGTAACAGCTCCCCGGCCCTGTGCCGATAAGAAACCATCTCAAGGTTCTTCTCCGTACTGTTATTAAACATGCGCAAGCTTCCTACGCTACCTTCTGAATGACTCCTGATCTCTGGACTGACGGGGGGGGGGTTTGGCATACCTGACCCGACGTCCGTCAGCTCCGTGGATAATGGAACAGAGCAATTATTTGATGTTGATTGGTTGTATATTATTACACATCTAGCTATACATTGGACTGCACAAGAAATATAATGCGATATAAAAGCATTTCATAATTTTGCCCCCTTTTTTTTTCGTTCAGAGGGAATGTATCTCCGTTCACGTCGGGCAGGCCGGTGTCCAGATGGGCAATGCATGCTGGGAGTTGTACTGCCTGGAGCACGGGATCCAGCCTGATGGGCAGATGCCCAGCGATAAAACCATCGGCGGGGGAGACGATTCCTTCACCACCTTCTTCAGCGATACCGGGGCGGGAAAACACGTTCCCCGAGCTGTGTTTGTGGATCTGGAGCCCACTGTGATTGGTGAGTACTGAAATATTATTGGATGAGGTCTTCCTATAATGCCCATTCAGCTAAGAGGCAGGCTGAGGAGTATGGGAGATGTAGTCCTGCAGCAGGTTGGACACCCCTGTCATAGACTCGCCAAGGTGGTTCTTACGGCTGTTTAATGACTGATACTGTCAACGGTGGTTCTTGGTGGTGAACGCGCCCAGTTATTACTCCACGCGGTAATTAAATCTTCTTCCTCCTGTGTTTTTCCCGCAGACGAGGTGCGGACGGGAACGTACAGGCAGCTTTTTCACCCGGAGCAACTCATCAGCGGCAAAGAAGATGCCGCCAATAACTATGCCCGCGGTCACTACACCATCGGCAAGGAGATCATCGACTCCGTTCTGGACAGAATCCGCAAGCTGGTAGGTGCCGGTCTTTTTGTTTTGCGGAATCTAAAGCTTCATATCTTGTATAAAGGTCTTGGCCATCTGTTTAGTCCAAGCAGACACAACATTGTTGCAAACTTTCTGGTAACTTTAATGATTTTCTTCTTGGCTTTAAACTGTTTTATAGGCTGCGATTGGACAACCTTGCCTTAGAACGTTAAGGTCTTTAGAATTGCTAACGGAAAGAAGCAATTCACATCCATAGTATCAGCTCTAATTCTTTACCATATTGTATGTTTCAGGCTGATCAGTGCAACGGACTACAGGGATTTTTGGTTTTCCACAGCTTTGGAGGAGGCACCGGCTCAGGCTTCACCTCCCTGCTGATGGAACGTCTCTCTGTTGACTTTGGCAAGAAGTCCAAGTTGGAATTCGCTATTTACCCGGCTCCTCAGGTTTCAACCGCTGTGGTTGAACCATACAACTCCATCCTCACGACCCACACCACCCTGGAGCACTCAGACTGCGCCTTCATGGTGGATAATGAAGCCATTTATGACATCTGCCGCCGGAACCTGGATATCGAGCGTCCGACCTATACTAACCTGAATCGTCTGATCAGTCAAATTGTATCTTCAATCACAGCCTCGCTCAGATTTGATGGTGCTCTGAATGTGGACTTGACAGAATTCCAGACCAACCTGGTGCCCTATCCCCGTATCCACTTCCCCCTGGCCACTTACGCCCCTGTTATCTCTGCAGAGAAGGCTTACCACGAGCAGCTATCTGTTTCCGAGATAACCAATGCTTGCTTTGAGCCGGCCAACCAGATGGTGAAATGTGACCCCCGGCACGGTAAATACATGGCCTGCTGCCTCCTGTACCGAGGGGATGTGGTGCCCAAAGATGTCAATGTTGCTATTGCTGCAATTAAGACCAAGCGCTCCATCCAGTTTGTGGACTGGTGCCCAACAGGTTTCAAGGTTGGTATTAACTACCAGCCGCCCACCGCAGTACCAGGTGGAGATCTGGCCAAGGTGCAGAGAGCCGTGTGCATGTTGAGTAACACCACGGCCATCGCCGAGGCCTGGGCTCGCCTGGACCACAAGTTTGACCTGATGTACGCCAAGCGTGCCTTTGTGCACTGGTATGTGGGAGAAGGAATGGAGGAAGGAGAGTTCTCCGAGGCCCGAGAGGACATGGCCGCCCTGGAGAAGGATTACGAAGAGGTTGGATTAGACTCGTACGAAGATGAAGATGAAGGAGAGGAATAATGTGTGTCTACTGCCAATGTTTTAATTTCTCATCCCAGAGTCCAAAAGGATATGACTCTAGGGTTACTTGCCAGTGCGGTTTTAAAATAAAATAAATGTAAATTCGGACTATCGATTCCTCTCTTGGTCAACATGCATATGTTTTGTATGAAAGATGTACGACTCGTTTACATGTGCTAATGTCATTTAAAAAAAAATATATATATAAAATTGAATTTAAATGTGACCATTGCATCAGTCATGCTAATCCATACATAGTTACAGTTGCGGTAAGGGTTGAGTGATATTCATACGGCTTACTCGTACAAGGTGTGCTATCAAAGATGGCTTCTAGGTAGCTTTTCTTCCCCTAACCTTTAATTTGACCAAACCATTCCTCATCCAGCCATTGTTGGGTCTTCATGTTCCAGGACCCTGCACCATTTCGCCCCCCTTCAACCCTCATTCAGCCCCATCTAGGAAACTGGATTTTTTGAGCAGGTTATAGCACGTTGGTCACTTTCCTAACTGACCCCAAAGCTAAGCTTTAATATTTAAGATCTTCTTCCCAGAGTCCACATCCATTCTCCAGCTACTGTGGATTTTGAGATTTAATTAATTTGAAACTGTTCTTTTTTTAAACCATTGAGCTGTTCTGAGCATTGTCCTGCAAGTACGCTTGCCGCTGCCACAAATTACTCCGAATATTATGCTAGTTCCCTTGTAATAAATTAATTTCGAAAAGTCTCAACCCCCGAGCCACCTGTGAGTATAAGGTTGTGCCTTCAGCAATTCTATTTTTGCTGCAAGGGATATCAAACACTTGCTGTAAGCAGGGGGCAGACTTTCCTCGCTCGCTGATGTCCCCCACCCCTGGCTCCTGATCTGTATTTCACATGCGCTGACCCGTGAGTCTAGTACCGGCTGTCATTCAGTCCGGTTAACTAGTCTTTTTTTGCTTAAAAGCAGGAAAATCCTAAAAACCTTGATGGTCTTGAATATCGACCCACCTGCCTCCCATTACATTGCTGGGAATCCTACAGCCAGAACAGGTATTACAACCCCACAGTCTGCCTTCTAGCTTCAGATGTTGGGCTCATATCTTAGGACTGGGTTATATATCTACAGATACCAACCATTCGTGTCCTAAAACGAACACTCGTTTTAATAGTTGCCCTCCCAACAATAACATGGCAGGACCCTTCCTTGGGCCGAGGACAGGGCTAAGCAGCTTCTGTTCTAATCCCAGCCATGAGATTGGGCCCTATTCGTCCTATTATATTAACCCGTGACCTCGGGCGACGTGTGCTACCATCAAAACATTTATAAAGAAAATAAACTCACTATTGCACTAACTGGATGCAAGTCCAAGCGTCCCCACGATTTACCCCCCAGAATGTTTGCTCTCTGCTCGGCTAGGGTGCCTGTTATTCGAGAAGCGATGCGTCTTAGAGGTTCCTATATTTAGCTGCACGACAGCTGCGCCTCTCTCCACGGGAAGCGAAAACTTACCGACACCAACCAGGGTGCCTTCTATTCACCGGGATTTACAGCTCCTAACGCACTTCTGAGTATCAGAGAGCGCTTCGCCCAACGTATATCATGGTGAAAAGGATAAATTAAAAGGTGCTTTTCCATCTTATTTGCTAAGTGGAACAGCACCTTTAGAACACTGATTAAGAATATATTCTGTTTCACTTTCTTCTGTAAGCACCTCAAATAATTAACCAACTTAATTGCCTCCATTGCTCTTACAAGTTAATCAGTAACCAGCTCTTGTGATCATTTATATAATTTGTGCCAAAAATAACGCAAAGGGGCCGTAGGCCGTTTCACGTGTCTTGTGCTTGGCCTGAGGCCTCTATCCTCATGGGCCGCTAATGTTCCTGCTTCTCAAAGTAACTGAAACAGCCTCTTTTTGCCTATTAGCTGCAGTGAGGGTCTATGGGCACTTCTATGGCACCAGCTTTGGCAGCCTTGAGAAAGAAAAAACATTCAGGACGAGAGGGGATGTAAGGTAGACATTTAAAGGGATTTAACAAAGTACAGGAGATGTTAGAACGAGAGACCGTAATCTAAAACTAGAGGGCAAGAGGCTTAGATGAAATGTAAGGAAGTTTTACTTGCTGGTAGATAAGTGGAACAGCCTCCCAGCAGAAGTGGTAGAGGGTAATACAGTGAGGGTATTAAACATGCATGGGATAGACATACGGCTCCTGAATCTAAGATGAGATCAACAACTGATTAAGGCTTCGGTCTTTACAAAGGGAGAAACGAGCAACTAGATGAGGGCCGGATGGGGCCCGGCCCATTTTCTATATCATTTTCAGAGTAGCAAGTCAAAACGGAAATGTGATAAATGTCAATTTTCTCATCACTAATATTTCTTTAATGGTCTTTGATGAAGCAGAATCTCATTACAATAGACAGAATATGCCTGCAATCCCAAAACATTTCCCCTCAAAGACACGCAGTCACCTAAGGAGATCTTATACATTTCCAGCTTCTCGGCCACAATGAGCTTCTTCTGCGGCACGGGGCGAGCTACCCTGAATAGTGCAATTTGGGATTATTCTTTGAAGCCACTCGGCTTGCAGAAGAAACGATAAATGTGTATCGATAATGTTAAGTAGCCCTGAAGTTGCCAACACCCTACCGTCCCTTTAAAACAATCCGCGCTGGTTTTACGGCGACAGGTCGACAATAAGGGATTCACACCATGCTTAACGTTTAAAAGGAACTGAGCCTGGTTCATTGTCTGGGATGCAGCGTCGCTCCTTGGGTGTGCGTTCCGTTTACATAAAAATAATAAAACGTACCTGTTTTACTGGAGCTGCCAGTTATTTTACAATCCGGAATTAAGAGTTAGATACTGAGGGTGCCGACCGACGAGAGGCCTTTTCCGTAACAGTCAAAATACCGAAGCTTGGACAACTGGCTAATAATGACTGTATTAAAAATGACATCACACCCCATGAACAGGTATCGGTTAGCAAAGCGTTTGGTGCCTTCACAGATACAGTACTGAGTCTCAACACAGTTTGTTGATGAGATTAAAAAAAGTAACACACATTAAAGGACACAACATCCCTCTTTTGAGGATGATTTAGACACAAGAATAAGCACAATTCAGCCAACACAGATCATGGAATGGATCCCAGAGACCCTGGGTACTGGCCTGAGATAAGTAGCCCGGGGATCATGGAATGCGTCTCTCGAGGCGTTTCAAGGTTCCTCTATGATCCCAACAAAAAAAGAAAAAAAGACAATCTTAACCCAAAACCATAATGCATTTGCAGAAGGCAGGACAACAGTCCTACACCTTCAACAGAACGTTAAGAACGTTAATAAAAGGCAGAAGAAGAAGGTCCCCTCCTCTCCTAGAATTCGCAAACAATTGTTTCTGAAGCAGATCAGCGAGGAATCCCGGCAGTCACTCCTTCCCTGCCTTTCGCTGACCAGAGGATAGGGGGTTTGATAAAGTCTCCTCGTGACATAGCACACAAAGCCCCGTTTCCTGCGACATCATATCCTAGTAGTGGCCTGTCCATCGACAACAGACACCAAGGTCTCCACCTGGGCAAGTATAGTAGAGATGAAAGGCCTCTCTTGAGGATTCACCACCATCATGGATGAAAGCAGCGACTCCAGACTCTGCGAGTACCTAGAACAAGACAATGAGGATCCTAATCACAGCGGTCATAGAACGAGACGAACACCCAGCACATAATAACGAAGGCTGCTTATACTAACACTCCAGGGGGCTCCCCTGCTACACACAGGCTGGCCGAGGGTCCTCAAGACTACCCATGATTAAGGCCTCTCCCAGTTAATTTTTGCCTTTCTCGGTCCCGACAGAGGAACGCGTTGGCAGGTGTATTTAGGATTACATGTTGGCAGCACTCGGAATACGGGTCATAAGGTGATAACTTTCGCCACCTAGCGTTTGGCGAGGATCGCTGCACTTCAAACTCCAAATTAATGATGTGTCCAAGTCTATTTCAGCACACGTTCATTAACCATTTAGCTGCCCGAGTGGAAAGCAGCGCAACGATTAACCCATAAAGCGAGTTCAATCACAGCCCTTTCCCACATCCACGAGTCTATCATCTTACCTGTCATTAGGCGGAATAGAGATATCGTTTTGGACGGCCAGTGCCACGCTGTCACCTTTCTGGAAAATCATATCGTAGGGTCCCTCCCCAAACATCATGGAGAACAGCACGCAACCGAGAGACTGGGGCGGAAGAAGAAAGAAAGCCAAACACAGTCAGATCTGCAACTAGTGACATGGGGGCAGATATCGCCAGGGATAACTACAGGTTATAAACTACATTACAGTCCTTAATATGAACAGTCAAGAAAACTGTTAAATGGTCAGATGAGGCACAAAATATTTGTTATCTGGCAAAACACCAGCACAGGACACAAATCCTCCAAGATATTATGTTTGGGGGGAAAAAAATTGGGAAAAGTTTGTGTCTACTTCTGAAAAGGACACCACTAGTGTCATGAGTATCGAGACATTTACACCCCAATGCACAGGCATTAATATTAATAATAATAATAAATAGGTGTACCTGGTTCCAGAGAGCGTTAGCAAGGAAGGGGAATTAATCCCAAAGTGATAATACCCAACAGGAGCTTTGAAAAGACTTACCCAGACGTCAGTTCTCTCGTCAATCACGCAGTTGCTCTCAACGTTGAATAATTCCGGAGCTCGGTAGGAAATAGTGCAGCGCTGGGCAGCCCAATCCTGAGGACACAACGCAAACAGATTGGGGGTATATACTAACAGATAGACAAGCTTTATATTCTGAACAAATACATTAGAGGGCATGTATATATATATATATATATATATACACACACACACGGGTTAAACATCATCTGTGTTGTAGCAAAGACAAAGCATATTGTACGCTGCGCTTAGAAACCTTCTAGTTACGTCGGCCGGTTCTGCGCATTAGATGATCGTAACGGAAAACTGCGCTACGATTTAATCCTGTACATTCGTATATGTATGTATATGTACGAATCTCCCCAGTTTCATCTGAACATCTCCCCAGTTTGCAGCTTTCCTGCTCCTCGCCTTCAGGGGCCCTGTGCCAGACTTGCTGTGGCCTATGGCCCTGGCCGGGATTCCTATTTTCTTTCCTCACCCGAAGTGTTCATGCCAAGTGTCAGTCGCTTAAACTTAGACTACGCCAGGGAAAGATCAATGGCTGACCTTGGTTCAAGAAGCTACCGTACCTGCACGACCATTGCCTGCCGGGACCCTGTCACCTCAATGCGCGCATGGTTCATAGAGCCCAAATCCATCAGCAGCGGCCGGTTATCATCTTCTAGTAAGACATTAGTAGGTTTCAGATCCCTAAAATAATTTGGGGGGAAAAAATGACCATTTAGCGCTTCTATTCGTATCTGAATGTAAAGATAACGTAATTTCAGAAGGTATTTGTAATAAGAGTTTGTTCTTTTTTGAAGACCTCTTTTTTCTCTTTGATACCTGTGCGCGTATCCACGGTCATGCATTTCTTTCAGTCCCAGGCATATACCGCGCAGAATGTGCAGAATCCTATCTTCCGGCAGAAATGTGTTTTTGTCCCTTAGAGCCTCCACTTCATTCCATAACGTTCCTCTCTAAAAAGGTAAATTCAAAAATGTCAGTTTTCAGAGAGATCGGCCAATATAAACAATGTTGCACAAAAGGCTTAATGGTGGCACAAAGCCAGCGAGCTTCCGTATCTGAACGTGCGAGCCGAGCGATCACGGAGCTAGTTTACCTTTTAAATTACACGCTTCGCTAATTACAGACTGGAGAGAAATTTATATGACTTTAACGTCTCGATATAAGGAAGCTTTAAGGGCGGGCAGGCAGGCTAATAATCCATCATCAGCTATTCACAAACAGAATTTAAGATGAAACGCTGAGCTTTTTAGGAAGGACTCTCACAAAGGTCCCTCAAAACCGGAGACATCTTGAAGAGGGTTATAAAAGTGCCGTTCCACCTGCTCTGCTAAAAGTAACACTGTAATTAAACGCAGCGTCAGAAACATCGCTCTTAGAACCGCTGAATGCCCAAAGCCTTCCCAGAAGTAATTCTTTAATGAGGTTTTTTCTTTTGTCATCCACAATAATTCCAGGAACATTTCAGCGCACAGAAGCCGGCACCTACGGGCTGTTCTAGAAACTGTAAAAAAAATACTTTCCCACATGAGTTTAAGGATAACAGTAAAACTTGTGACCCCCAATCACTTGGTTGCACCCCTAGTCGCCCAAGTTAGGCGAGATCGCGCTGCTTAGTGTTACCTGGACAAAGGGCAGGAGCAGCCATGCCTCCCACTTGGACCCTTTCTCGATCATGCAATGCGCTTCCAGGCGCAGGATATTGGGGTGGTTAAAAAGCCGGTGCATCTCCACCTCGTGCAGAGCTTCCTTGCGATCGTCGCGGTCGTGGCATAATATACGCTTCAATGCGTAAAAGCGGCCGTCCTGCACCCCTTCCACCAGATCCACGTAGCTGAAGCCCCTGTTAAAAATAAACACACAATCAGTACAATAATCATTAAATAATCATTAAACCCATTCCGGATTGTTACACTAAAGCAACTTGTATTGGGTGACTAAACTACAATACATCTTATTCACTACAACACTGCAATAACATGAATGATATCCGCACCTGATCAGAATATAATTAACGGACTAGGCGAGACTACCAAGCACAGGAATCACAGCCTTATTCCGCAGGTGAACTACAATGCCCATAATCCTGAGTCAATGTAAAGCACTGCTAAAACTGTCTAATAAAAATAATAATTCTCAGTTTGTCTTAGTCTGTCAATTCTCGTCTTGTCAGACCCCTTGAATATATATGTATTGTAGTAAGCGCTGCGTAAACTGCCGGCACTATATAAATAAAAGGTAATAATAATAATATTCGGGTAGCCGATTCACTATGAATGAATATTACGTTTATTATATAGAAAACCGTAAGCACCCGCAGTTAAAGCAGGCACCTCACACGCGTCAGAAAATCATACGGCGTCCAGAGGGGCCGACGACACTCACCCTTCACCGAGCTTCTGGACGAAGAGGTAGCGCTTATTGTCAATGGTTAGAACCCCTCGCGAGCAGATGCACAGAGCAGAACCCATTGCCGTTTACACATAATTTCATCACTAAAAGAAAAAATTTTACTTAAAATTACAGCCAGGTGTAATGCAAACAAACATGACATCACTATTTTTATATACATTTATATATATTATTTATATTTATGAGACAACAGCATGCATGCGTCGCACGGTCCCCAAAGGGGTTAAATCACAGTCACAGTACACATTGTATAATGTATAATATGTATAATTATGGCTGTACCCCCCTTTATATAAATATATATATGCTAATGAAGGCTCACTACCCTCCCAGTGTTGCAGAGGGTGGATAATGAGCCACGCAGAAGGCGGCACGGATAGCCAGCCACGCAAATGGCCGTAACTAACGCTGCTAAGCGACCCCCGCCAGGTGTTACCCCGCTCCGAACCGGGTTATTCAGGTAATGCCAACACGACAGCTCTCCCCCCCCAAACCGGAACCATAACTCACAAGCGGCCGCTAGATCCAGGCGCCGGCGGATGACGTCATGGAAAGCGCCGGCTGTCAACTTTGGCTTTAGTTGCCTAGCAACATAGACTACCTAGAGAGAGAGGATGGGAGCTAGGTGACAGCGGTATCTTTGAGTGTCCGGAGTATCTTTGAGTGCCGCGGGGTGGGGTAACTTGCAGGGATACAATGACTAAGTTGTGTATAATGTTATAGTGTATAGTGTTATTAAAGAGTGTCTGTCCAATCATATTAAGTCTTTTAATATTGCAATAAATAGCTGACCAATAAGCAATATCCTAATGATTACCTACAATCTCTGCCTTACTGCACATTCACTATGCCCGGTACTTTACGGCTTGCTGTGGCCTATGGCCCTAGCAGATGTTCCTCACCATCGGGAGCCCTGTGCCTGGTCCTATACGGCTTGCTGTGGCCCTGGCAGGGTTTCAAGAGACCTGTGTTAGGGACAGCTTTTACTATGCTCGGTTATTTGCAGCTTGCTGTGGCCTATGGCCCTGCTAGGGCTCCTCGCCATCAGGGGCCCTGTGCCAGACTTGCTGTGGACTATGACCCTGCCAGGGATTCCTCGCCACCAAGGAGCCCTGTGCCTGGCCAGTTAAGGCTTGCTGTGGCCTATGGCCCTGTGCTGGCAGGGATAGAGCAGATTTCACTTTTAAATCTTTTACATTATTATGTTTTTCCCCCAATGTTTGTTTTGTTTTTATGTTCAGGCTGAACACCCGATGTGACTCTTTAATAAATAAACAGCCTAATTAAAATAAGCGTTTAACCCTTTAAGCGCCAGAGCGATGTGCCCTATCTCTTTTATGTCACATCAGCAGGCACCAAGTTAAAGGGACAGGACCACGTGATGTCACAACGCTGCCCACACCGAACGAGCCACCTTTCGAGTTGGTGGAACCTCTGGCTCAGCAAATTGCTGTTTGTGCTCCCAGCCTTATTACCCCGGCCGTGCCCATTGTGTCTGCGATCTGCCCCCCCACTGACACCCCCTCGAAATGTTTTCTGCAGCTGTATCCACCGACTCAGGACTCAGGACCCCGTGACTTGTGGCTGGAGAGTCACGTGATCTGCTGAGAGGAAGAACCTGAGGGGAGAAAAAGAGTTACTGAGAGCATCAAAGAGAATCAGGGATCGGCATCCAGAACCCAGTAAACATCTCTGGCATTAATGTGCTGCACCCATGGGGGGGAGACTTCTGTGTCTTCTGCTGATGGGCAGTCTGTGCCCTCGGGTAAGTGGCTACATAGTAACTGATATGTTCATTCATAAAGTACTAATAGTAGTATTTGATGTATACCATACCTCCCATGTGACACTCTTTTGATGGGACAGTCCCTCTATTGGCCTCAAATTCCTGTGCCCTTCTTTCCTCCTCCAGTGCCCCTCATTTCTCCCCTGATGCCCTTATTTCCTCCCCCAGTGCCCCTCATTTCTCCCCTGATGCCCATGTTTCCTCCCCTGATGCCCCTCCTTTCTAGGAAGGCTCTACAGCCCTAAAAGCCCCAATAATGTGTATAGAAACCGAAAGAAATGTCATTATAAATTAAACGGGGTAAATAAAACCCCATAATTCTTCTTCTGAACGCCCCACTCAGTTGCACAAATACCCCGCAATGGGGCACAAAGTCACATAAAAAGTCTTGCGAAATCCCTGCCACCCCTGGGCCGATGACTGTTATCTGCTGAGATATCTGGCGGATGGAGGCCAGAGGATCAACTGTCTGACCAATCAGCAACCGAGGGCCTAGGGTTGATGTCTGCTGGGCCCCAGGGGCCCCCCATCTGTAAACCTCTGTAAAGGGGAATGGCAGTCTAAGCAGCATTCTTTTTTTTCTGGTTGCAGTTGACTACAATGACTGAGCATAATGTGATTTGTAGTCCAAATACATTTAAATCTCAGAGGTTCATCCCTTTAATGCTGTAACAACTGTGGACTGTTCTTATAGCATTCTGCGCATGTTGCATTCAGCGGTTAACAGGAGAAACAAATGTTCTATATAAATAACTCGATTTTGAGGAAGTTGTGGTTTTTATGTAATTTTTGTGTTTATGTAACTAGCCTCGGATATAAATATATATATAATGTAATCGTTATTGATACTATTACTAATAAATGGGTGAAAACATTATTTGGTGGATTCCATAATTATGTTCACGCTTTCGTGATCTTTCTTCCCGTCGCTCGCAGGCCTGGGCAGATCCGTCCTTCGCCATCGATCATGACCGTAACTGTTTCAAGAAGGACGGCACGTGTTTCCGTTACATTTCGGGCAGCGTCCATTACTTCCGAATACCGGCTGCCTACTGGCGGGACCGGCTCCTGAAGATGTACATGACGGGACTGAACGCTATCCAAGTGTAAGTACTGAACTGCGTACTGTCCCCACCTCAACAACAAGACCAGAAACTAAAGGGTTAAAGAGGTGCAGAGGATTTGGAATCCCATTCATTTTCATGCTACGGCACTGATATGAATATTTTGTACCAGAACTTTAATTTTTTTAATCTTTATTTATTATTCGATAGCGCTTTAATCTCAGAAGTTAAGTTTTTTAGGAAATAGTTGCTATTAAGTATCCAATTGTTCTTTAAAAAAATGTACCCTATATATTCTTCACTTAGCTACACATTAGCAACCATCGTGTCTTCATGTTCCAAAAGTCCATCAGATATTAACTCCGGGCTCTGGTTTATCCTGTTACAATGTAACCATGCAGCCACGCGTACCCTTAGTTAGAGTGGATAGAGGGTCCGTAAGACCTGACATCACAAATGTTCTCCTAAGCAATGTGCGCATGTATGCGGTCACTTCCTGGCAGAAGATGCTTTCATGGACATCTGTGGTTGTCTAAGACTTGTTTCTTCTGCGTCTTTCCATGTGCTGGTTAAATAATTCAGCCCTTCGTTAACAGATATGTCCCATGGAATTACCACGAGCCGCAACCTGGGTTGTACGCTTTCCAAGGAGACCGTGATCTAGAACGTTTTCTGGACTTGACCAATGAACTTGGCCTTCTGGTTATTATAAGACCTGGACCTTATATCTGCGCAGAATGGGATATGGTGAGAAATATCACAATCTTAGGAAAGATAATATATTGGGTACTTTCTATGGAATGGAATAAAATGGCTAAAGTGGTAAACTCACCTGAAATGGGTCACCTTCAAGCTTAGTTTTAGGGCTAAAGCATCTAATTTAACAAATCAAAGGCTGGGCAACTAAGCTGGTCGGTGATTGTAGGGTTTATCCAGCTGGCATAATAACTTTCAACCCCAAAAGCCAGGTATCATGGGTACAGATTTTGGGATCGTGTCAGGGCATGTTGACACCTAATACATAAAAGCTGCTGCAAGGAATGAGAGGCCAGCAAAGGAGCCCAGAAATGATCCAGTGGGGTGAATGGAAAATCAGAAATGCGCATAGTCCAAATTTCTACATCAGGGCAGCCAGGGGGGCAGTTAGCCCTCCACCAGCCTGCATATTCTGGCTAATATCCAAATGATTAACTGCAGCTTTGTAAGAAACATTGCTTACTGAGGCAGTAAGGAATGACATAAAATATACAAAAACACAGTGCTTAAATAATCTCTGTTTTTTATTGCCTTCTAGGGGGGTCTTCCAGCCTGGCTACTGAATAAGAAAGACATAGCTCTGCGCAGCTCGGACCCAGGTAACCAGCAACATTCACATTCTCAATATAACGGTATAAGCAACAGGATCTGGCCATAGGTGATCAGTGAGAGGAGAGGGGGCGGGGCTTACAGAGGAAAAATGGCTGCCTACATCACAGGGATTCGAGATCAGCAAAGTGCTTCTTATTAATATTATTATTTATTGTTTCATGTAGCGCCATCAAATTCCGTAGCGCTGTTATAAATAAGTAATTCCCCTTGGATTGTCGGTTTTCTTGGGCCATAGATCAAAGCCAGACACCAAGTATTACAAAGTTTAAGACATCTTTTTAATAACTATTTACATTTATATTGTTTTATGTTCATCGTGTGTAGGCATTATAACCAATGTTCCCTCTAAGATGAGCAGCCTAGCAGCGGAACAGTCAAAAATGAATAACAATACTTAGTCGACGCAACACATATTGGCTCTTTCTCCATCATAACACATCCCATGCGATCTAAACCGCAGATCTGCGCATGTTCCTCACATCGTATAATGCCAGTTATTACCAAATGAGTATTCAGACGTGATTATTATTTGACTCCCATTTACAGACTACCTGAGTGCTGTTGACTCCTGGATGTCTGTTCTGCTTCCAAAACTGCGCCCACGATTGTATAACAATGGAGGAAACATAATTAGCGTCCAGGTGAGCCGTCCCTGCGTCTTCCTTACTACAAAACCTTTTTTCATGCTGCAGAATTCTGTAGTTTCTCTATAGGGAAGGGTAGAGCGCATCGCATCTCTTTGGATCCCCTGAGAAGAGTAAAGCAGTGTATTGGGGATCCATGTCGGGTAGCAGTCTCTGGCTCCCAACTCCAGGTGTATGACATCATGCGCAGGTTTGGGCATCATTGTGATGTTGGATCTTTGCATCAGGAGATGCTGACCGCGTGGACGTGATCCTAGTGGTCTGGATTGCAACGTGAGCCCCAACCCGTGTTCTCCCAAGGGTGATATTAGTGAATACGATATAATCTGAGTATAAAACCATTATCGCTGGGAACGGTTCAAAAGTTTGGGGTCACTTAGAAATGGCAGCATCCGTTTATCCCGACAGGTGGAGAATGAGTATGGCAGTTTTCCGGCCTGTGATTACGACTACATGCGGCATCTCCACAAAATCTTCCGCCTCTACCTAGGGGACGAAGTTGTGCTTTTCACCACCGATGGCAATACGCACAATGAACTGAAGTGCGGGACCCTGCAGGGTATACTCGCCACCGTAGATTTCGGACCTGGTAAGGAGCGGCTGAGTCTGTTAAAGCTGAAAAATATCTCCTTTCATCTGCAAAATACTCCAGTCCTTAGAGCAGTATTACCAAATACAAGGTTCGCTATCAGGAGATATAACCCCTATGACACACATCCAGTGATATGTACCCTTCATAATGCGGGTCACTTATACACTGAGGGCACTATTCTGGGCACTATTCTGTATGTTATCAGTGGTTTTAAGCTATTTTAATATATATATTTAATATAATATATATCTAATATACTAAACCCCTATCTTCAGCTTGGAATTAAAATATTTCCCAACGTAACTTATTTTTGCAGGAATCAAGACGTAAGGTTACTATAAATGTTTCTACTCAAAAACCATTATAGAGTATTTACTCAAAACACAACAGATAAGTTAATATATACTTTAGTATTATAGATGTTTTCTTTTTCTAGCGGACAATGCAACAAAATCCTTCGAGCTTCTGCGCAGATTTCAACCCACCGGACCACTGGTACGAGGTTTCCTCATCATTCATAAAAAAATTCATACAACCTTCTGTTGTATTAATAAATGTGTAGATGTTGTGTGAAAATGTGGCACTATGCGTGGTCGTCCTTGCTCCCAGCTACTATTAGCCAATCTCTTCCAGGTGAACTCCGAGTATTACACTGGCTGGCTGGATTACTGGGGGCAAAATCATTCTTCAAGCAGCGCACAGCTGGTCAGCCGGGGTCTGCAGGACATTTTGGAGATGGGGGCCAGCGTCAATATGTGAGTGTTGAACATGCCATGCTCAGGAGTAGTAGGGGTAGAATTAGGATCAGTGGCCTCAACTAGATATAAAATAGTAATTTTATTATTATTATTTATTGTTTTTATAGCGCCATCAAATTCCGTAGCGCTGTACAATGGGTGGACAGGACATAACAAGTAGTATGTAACATAGCAAATTGACTTACAGAGACAACAGGTGAGGAGGGCCCTGATCAAAGGAGCTTACAATCTAGAGGTAATGTAAGTTAAGAAAGAACCAACGGTAACAATATTTAGCAAACTGTATGAATGGTAGCAGTTATTATAGGGGGGCAATAAGTTGTTTAAAACTTTATTTTAAGGTTATAATTATTAAAATTCTAATATTTAAATAAAAAACTAAATTGTGCTAGCCAGGTGCGCTCATTTACCAAGCTATACGTATGAATAAAACATAAAGAGATTTATCCTAAATCCCTTTTATCACCTCCACATTTTAACCCAGTTTAAGCATTGTATAGAAATCGCCCATTGTACAGCGCTGTGGAATATGATGGCGCTATATACATTTTCTTCTCTCTCCACTGCCAGGTACATGTTTGAAGGAGGCACAAACTTTGGCTACTGGAATGGTAAGGGAGGTGGGGGGGGGTATATAAAGCTTTAAAACTTAATCCGCCGGCGGATGGGGGAGCTGGGGGCGGAGCTTGGGAGGTAGACTGTCACTCAAACTGGCAGCGCTACGGCGTATGTGCACAATTCTGCGCTTGTGGAGTATGAACTTGAGACCGGGGGACTGTGGTACGAATCTTTGCTGCACCCCCCCAAGCTCTACCTCTGTCCCAAAATAAACTGACGTGATGTAAATATGGAAATGTTATCATGGATTATTTGCATCTAAATAAAAGATAATGATGATAATAATAATAATGTAGGGTTTGACAGTTCTAGGAATAATATTCTTTAATGTGAAGCAGCGCATTTAAATCATAAAATATTTAATTCTATTTACTTAAAGCGCACGGAGCATTTCTCATGATAATTGCAATCGGTACCCATTTTATTTCCAGGAGCCGACTTCCAGAAAAAATACCTGCCAATTACAACAAGTTATGACTATGATGCCCCCCTAACCGAAGCTGGTG